>AFAN01000205.1:0-40308 GCA_000218505.1 Schrenkiella parvula
TTTTATAATTGAATCAAATATAAACTTCGCAAAATCACAAAATTTTTGACATATTTTATCTTAAAACATAAATATTTTATTATAAACATCATTATCAAAATACTTAAGACTAAAACTTTTATAATTATAACCGGCGGTTAAACCGTCATGTCTGTACGGTGTTTGCAAAAAGCAATATCGAAATCATTATATATATCATTAGAGTGGCTTAAAAAAACAATGAGCAGCCATGACCTAGTGGATATGACGCTTCCCTTCTAAGAATGAGGTTGTGGGTTCGACTCACAATGAGTGTTATCTATTTTCTAATTTAATGAATAAAACGACGTAGTTTTGTGTTGGCGGGAATCAGAAAAGTTGAAATTAACGGTTGACTAATCTGTCGTTAGTCAAAGTTGGATTACGGGTAACGGTGTTAAGTTTGGGTCTAAAATTTGAATTTTTTTGGACTCTGAATTGAAATTCGCACTGATCCATTATTTGGATATTAAAAAACACCATGAATTTTGTTTGGATTGAAATAGGCCGCTCTGCACTCAATCATGTGATGCTTTTGCGTTCGCCGTCACGTGGTACTCCATAAAAGTAAGAGCATGTGGATCCGGCGTCACGAGTTATGTTAGAACTATGATTTTTGCGCACTTTTTGTGTAACTTGTATAGTTGTATCCGAAAACAACACCACATGACTTGAGCTCTTTTTTTTTTTTGTTAAAGGACTTGAGCTCATAATCATATAAATTCGGTTTGGTTTACTTTTCCTATTATATAGATATATCAAAGACTTGTTTTGGAAGTCCTTATATATCCATCATAGAACATTTTTACGACGGTCGTTTAAGTTTTACATTTTATCTGTTATTATGTTTGCTATAATTTTTCATTTCGACAAAGATTTTTTTTTTGTCATTTAAGTGATATCAAACATCTTGATACATGTATAATATTATAAACCACTAGTATTATAAAAGTTGGAAAGTTATAGACAGAGAAAATTTCATAAATACCATTTTTATGATATAATTTTTCAAAAGTACTATAGTTTATTATTCATTTATAAAACTATTATTTTTAGAAGCGTTTATAAAAATTCAAATTTTTTTGTAAAAAATAATGATTTGATGGTTAGTATAGAAATTGATTTTTATTTAAATCTGAAATAAAAAATAGAAATGCAATGGAAAAACCAATGAAATGTTATTTAGATACACAAAAGTAGATGGCAGAACCACGCTATCCATTTACCATTATTCATGTTTGAGTTTCCTTGAATCGTTTTGTTTTACTGTTATGTTTTCTTGCTCGTTTGATTTAATAAATATTCAAATAGTCCATTATCAATATAACTTCGGTAAAAGTGTATAAGCATTACTATATTTTCAGTATAAATCTGAGATTCATTTGCGACCTACCAAAATAAAGAATGAGGTGACACCTTCAAGATTAATGTCACTTAAATTTGGTAATTTTATGGGATATATGTCCTAGGGAATACACATACGTTGTACGAGAAGATACATGACATGACCATCATTTAACAAGTAATTATTTTATTTCTGCTAGACTATATTTTTGGGACATTTCTGAAGTAAAAAAAAATTATGTACAATAAACATCGATGCTTGTGCCCATCTTAATTACTTAATTAGATAAACAAAGTGCCGGAAAATTGAATTCGATTGGATCAATGTTATCCAATTTTTTTTTAGGATTCCTATATTGTATACTACTATTACTAGTAAAAAAAGCTTCAGATCGAGGTTTTTTCTTTTCTTAAAACTTCAGATTCCTCCTTGATGACTGTTCTCCGGAGGCTATGGAGTCCCAACATATATTTATTTTTTTTGTCTTTCATGCATGTGCGACTATATGTATATATGTATACCTGAAATAAAATTGTAATTTAATAATACAAAACAATATTGAGTCACCAGAAACAAATCAGCTGGTATATGTAGATATTATATGTATAGTGCTTACGAATTACGAGAAAGTCAAAAGAATCAAATAGTGAAGTAGTGAGCGACGTTACATATGCATAAACACGTGCATGCAAAATAATACATGCATTTATATACTCATACACATGCACCAATAATTCAGAAAAATTAGTGTGTCATTTAAGTATGTTCAACGTACCTATGCATTAACGTATGCACAGACTGTCAATTTGGTAAAATCATGAATGAAAGGTGTGACCTCGGTTCTTTTTTTTTTTTAACATTCTTATTATTTATTCTTGATAACCCGGTTTGGCCTCGCAATGTCCAATCACTAACCGATATTACTGTGTAAACCGGTTTGATTGTCCAAGTTATCAGGCGAGTGAACACTGAACAAATTACCTCGTTTACTACGCGAACTATGATAGATAATTAAACCGGTTATTGACTCTAAAATCGAGAAGAGCCAAAATTTGGATCATATTATAATTTAGCCGGCCGGTCAAGATAGGTTTACTTCGGTAGGTGAGAGCGCAAAAGTATTAGGATAGATGCTTTGCTTGTAAGAGAGGAGACTTTGTCCCTTTTTAGGAACACCTAATTTAAATGTTTGGTTTGGACAGTCTTTCATCATTTAATTACTCATTTTCTATTAGAGTTGTAAGTACGAGAATAATCAAAATTCAAAGCCATAGACTTGATGTGTAAATTCAGACAATGTTGTCCTTGGTTTGCTCTACATCTGAAATAAAGCTAGGCGCTTTAAACGTAAAGATGAAACAAAGTTGTTAAAGATTGATTCTTACTAGATATGTGCCACACTTTTAGAGAACCAAAACCGATCACGAAATAAATTCCATTGTTTATATCGAGCTCTGTTTATATGACATACCATGTCCTTATATTACATACAATAACCGAAATAAAAATACCCTCCGTATTAATATAATTTGGGCTATGATATTATTTGTAATACCCCAACTCAGATATCCTATCCTTTTCTCGGCTTCATTTTTTTAATGGCTAATACTCTATTTTGAAAAGCTCGAAAGTCTTGTTTATTATGTTATGCAAATCACCATATAATCTTTCTATATATTTTGTTTTCATTCGTACAATAGCAGAAGTCATTTGTTATAGATCATTCATTCTTTAAAAGTTTTTTATTTGCTTTAAACACTTTTAATTTATGAGTTTTTTCAAGACAAGTGTTAGACAAAATAAATGTATTTTTTAGTGTTATATATAGCCAAATCAATTCTTTTTTATATATACTATTTTATTCGAGAAAATGAGAGTGTTGTAAATTAAGTTTGAGAACTAATATATGCAGCAAGAATTTATAAGTTGGAGGATTAAAAAGAAATAAAAGGTGTTGTTTTCTTTGATTAGTTTGAATTTAGTTATGAAGTGACAAGAAACGAAAGAAAGCAACATGAGTTAAAATTATTTTCTTTTGGCCGACGACTCTTGCGATCTTCTTATTGGGTTTCCAATTTTACTGAGAAAACTTTACTATATCGCTGACCAAAAGTTTGGACATATATAAATAGTGAAATTTCTATGCAAGATAGTGGGTTGTTGACAAGAACAGCATAAAATTAGATCATGATTTTATCATTATCTGCGTTTTAATATTATGATTCTTTAAAAAAAAATACTTTTAAGTACCATTCAATATTTTCTCTTGGATGTCATTATATTTTGATTTGTCTCAAATAGATATTAAACCTAACCGGTATAAAGTCCACTGTAGTAGTTAAGAATATAAGTGAGGCCCATTACCAAAAACACACACCTCTCACTATCAATGGCCCCAAATCCCTTAAACTTTATTTATGCTTGATTTGTCCACTACAAATTTGTGGTATTTACATATTTCTATCTCTTCGTCAACATGTTAGTATTGTAGATTATATATTTCTAAATGGAACACTAGTGTTTTATAAATTCGAGACTAAACATATTTTAGGATTTGATTGGCTTTCGTTCTTGAAGTTGATTCTGTTGTTGGCAAACACTTGAAAATGTATGGTTGATATTATATATGGACTTGTGATAATAGACCTTGTATAAACAATAGATCAATGAACAGGGACATAGCACAACCGGAGCGAGGGCATTTAGACGAAATCTATCGGCGTTTCATGCAGAAATGGAAGGTCACTTGTAAATCATGACATATCTCTGGATTAGACAAATCACATCCATCAGAATTGAGACGAATTGCTCGGATCTTTTTAAAATAACAGAACATCTTCTGGAATGACACTCTTTCAAAATTGATCTTGACGAATTCTGTAACTTTAGGAACTCTTTTGACACTTTCTCCTCAAAATTTTAAGACGATTTTCGGCCAATTCTCTATGCTATATAATACAACAAGTGGTGTCGTTGAATTTATATTTTTCTCCTCCAGCAATTTTAAGAGGTTTTTGGGCCAACCAAGCCTAATTCATGGGTACAGTTTTAATGGGCCTCTGTTTAATCTATAACCAATACACGTGTCAGAATCTTTACGGGCCTATGAGTAAGAGACGTGTCAATATCTCCATGGCCCTCTGCCGCCATTGACAACGAGAGTGCAATAGCCAAGACCGAAGTGCCGCAGATTTGCTCTGAATAACACTAACGAACAGTGTGTGTGTGATTCGATGACACACATGGAGGTCAGAGAGAAGGTCAGAATCGTCGTTACCGTAGCCTCTCTTGTGGCGGTGACGGTTCTGTTCGTGGCGGAGTATCGTCGGCGCCGCCACCGAAGGAAGCAGACGTCTTCTCTGAGCTCGTGTTATCTGCATTCCGAGATCAAGCCGCAGTTCGGTTTCAAACGTGTTCTTGCTGATAACTCTTACTCTGCATTCAAACACTTGAAGAAGCTCGACGATGTGTCTTCCTGTACAGGTGGATTCGGTATCAAGTTTGAATTTTTTTGTTTCACCGAGATAAATAAAGTTTTTGAAGTTTAATTGCATGTGATTGTGTATTTCGATTTGTAATGTTTTGAATCGAAACCAATGCAGAGAAACCCTCCAACTATCATCCGTACGAAACTGAGATCACTGTCTTGTTAGAGAATCCTCGTCTTGAAGATTTTGATGTCTTGAGAGGAGAGTATTCACTGGAGATGAGTGATTCGTATGTGTGGGTTGAGACTGAGTCGGAGTTGAAGAAGCTTGCAGAAACATTGGCAAAAGAAAAGGTTTTTGCAGTTGATACTGAGCAGCATAGTTTGCGATCGTTTCTTGGTTTCACTGCTTTAATTCAGGTAACTGTTAAAGATCGGGTTTTGTATTTTTCGTTTTTAGATTTGATGTTGAATTTTTTTTGATATTTCTCTTTTGCATTTGCAGATTTCTACGCAAGATGAGGACTTTTTGGTGGACACGATTGTTTTACATGATGCAATGAGTATACTTCGTCCTGTTTTCTCCAATCCTGATATTTGCAAGGTGAGATTATTGTTCCATAAAGATGTTCATTGTTAGAATCTATTGGCTTTGATTGTTTCAGATTTTTAATATTTTGAAATAAATCTTATGAAGCACTTGTATGTTTCTTACAACCTTATGGGGGTAATAATCTGTGCCACCCCAAAATTTTATATCCTTATTTGAATATTAATCCGTGATATTTTTCTTTTAAGGTGTTTCACGGGGCCGACAACGATGTTCTCTGGCTTCAAAGAGACTTTCACATATATGTGGTTAATATGTTTGATACTGCAAAGGTACACCTTTTTAATCCTGCACTAATTTTTTTTGGATGAGTGGAAGCTGTTTGGAGTAAATGGTCACAGGAAAACTTGGGTCTTTTGTTAGGTCGGCCAGTTTAGATAAATTTATTCATTGTTATCTTGCAATACACATTTTTTAAAAGATTCTAAACCAGGATGAAGTTCATTGCTGCTGTTTTCTAAAAGTAATTTTTGTTTGTTAATGCAATAAAACAGGCATGTGAGGTGTTGTCAAAGCCTCAAAGGTCACTGGCATACTTACTTGAGGCAGTCTGTGGAGTGGCTACAAACAAATTGCTACAAGTGAGTCCTTTAACATTAAGGAATCAATATATATATATATATATATTACTTTTTTTTCAGTTTTTTTTCCCGCAATCTATTCTTATCTATGCTAAAGCTTAAATCATATCTTCAACGAAGCGTGAAGATTGGAGACAGCGTCCACTGTCCGAAGAGATGGTGCAGTACGCTAGAACTGATGCACACTATCTACTCTACATTGCCGATAGTTTGACTGCTGAGCTCACACAGCGAGGCACTGGTAGGCATCTTTACTATGGAGCAACATGATTCAGGAAACATGATTTGAAAGAACCATATTGTTTTATTATTGCAAAGAAGTTCTAAAATATTAATGTATCAGAAGATTCATCTAGCTCGGATGACAAATTCCAGTTTCTTCTCGAGGCTAGTAGACGGTCAAACATGATCTGTTTACAATTGTACACGAAAGAAACCGAAAATTTTCCTGGGAATGCTGCTGCTTCCTCATTAATTTATCGGCATCTAAACGGCCATGGAGATAATTCTTCCACCTCCTTGGGTGCAAAGGTATGCCTTACCCTCACCCCATCATGTGTACGCATTTAGATATCAAAGCATTCTGTTGATGTTCGCCTTTCAGTTCCAGGAGCTTGTAAGGGAACTTTGTGCATGGAGAGACTTAATGGTAAGTTAAAAGACTTAATGGAGGGACTTCACTCCCATATTTTTTTAGTAATTCAAACTAAAGATGTTGTAATTGCTAGACATTTTCTTTGTTGAAATGCCGATCAACATGTCTTTAATTTCTTTCCAGGCACGCATTCATGATGAAAGTACGCGATATGTACTGTCTGACCATGCTATTGTTGCTCTTGCCTGTAAGCAGCCAACTACAACTGAGGAAATATATGATTTGATAGCTCAAGCTGATCTGGCTGCAGAGTCTTCTTCGAGCTTGAGTTTCTCAATTCAGTCTCCATCTGCTGTTATTTGTAGTCATTTGGATGATGTCTATCAAATGACTCGGGACAAGTTATCTACGCTGGATGCTATTTTACCAGTATTTCTTGAGAAATGTTTGGGTACAGATGGAACATGTCCAATGTCTGTCTTCAATTATTCACTTTTGATAAACTTCAAGACAAAGCTAAGTAGCAGCTCTGTTCCCAAGCAAAATGGACATAAGAACTTTAAGCAATTCACTCGGAAGGCATCGAGAGATCTTTTTGTCAAGAAATTTTCTTGCAAGGCCCCCGTTTATCATAATTGTAGAATATACGCAAATGATGGGCGGCTGCTTTGTTATTGCGATAGAAGAAAACTTGAATGGTAGATGATGAAGTTTCAGTCCAATCAAATCTTTTTGAGTCAAGAATCCCCTCTAATTTAGATATTTGCTATTTATTACAGGTATCTGAATCGTGGTCTTGCGAAACTAGTCGAAGAAGATCCTCCTGCGATAATGCTTTTGTTCGAGCCCAAAGGACGTCCAGAAGATGAAGGGAATGATTTTTATATCCAGACCAAGAAAAATATCTGTGTTGGATGTGGGGAAGGGAATCACTATCTGCGTTACCGGATAATACCTTCGTGCTACAGAGTCCATTTTCCGGAGCACCTAAAAAGTCACAGATCTCATGATATAGTGCTACTTTGTGTGGATTGCCATGAAGTTGCGCATGCTGCTGCAGAGAGGTACAAGAAACAAATCGCTACAGAATTTGGAATTCCTCTTTTTGTTCGTAGAGTACTCGATTCAAAGGAAGCACAAGGGACATCATCTTCTGTGGTGTATGAATCAACCGGTAACTCTGAGGATGCAGGCGTCTCTCCATTGAATCTTAGAACAGCTGCAATGGCGCTCTTGCGACATGGCAACCAAATGCCATCTAGTCGACGCGAGGAATTGTTGCAGGTAATAATGGATCATCATCTAATTATGTCGAGCAATTGATAGGAACCAAACATACTGATAATTATTTCAAGCAATTGATGCTTGTATTTTGAATGTAGACTGTCAAGATGTATTACGGTGGACGGGACATATCTGAAGATGATTTGGAAAGAGCTTTACTCATTGGGTTGAGTCCTCATGAAAGAAGAAAACTCGAAAGAAAGAAAGGTGTTTCTGTCAAATATTCTACGGAGGTTGCTCATATGGACAAAGAAGAAAAGAGTAACAACGGTAATCATATGATAAGTACTAGTCAAGTTTCATTGAAAGTTGTTTTTTGTTTTTTTTTGATAAATGCTAAAACATAGCGATCCACTACTGTCTTGCCATAGATACTGATGCAAACAGTTTTGTGTCTTCAGTTGAAGAACATGGTGAGGAAGCTCCTGGAGGCTCTGAGAAAGATATGTATGAGGAAAGTAGCATAGTTGCTGATGATAGTGGCAATGGTTTAAGTGAAGGGGATGGCGCTCCAGAGCTCAATGATACTCAATGTAATGGAAATACATTGCACCAACAGAACTCGAAACTCTCCTTGCTAGGACATGGACCGCATGGGAAACAGGTTGTAGAGTATCTTTTAAGGGAATATGGAGACGAAGGCGTTCGGAACTTCTGTCAAAGATGGAGAAAAGTGTTTGTTGATTCTATTCATCCTCGTCATTTGCCTGGTGGCTGGAATGTTAGTCACAGGTAACCGCAATACTTAAACCTCCTTTGCCTTTACTCGCGGATTTAATGTTTGGATGCCTTATCAGATCTGGTTAACTTAATACAGAGACAACTTCGGTGTCAAGCAAATTTGTTAATTTGTTTGGACCTTGTTCGTTACACGGGTTTGATTTGTTTTGTTGCCAGTGGCCGAAGAGACTTTGGCGAATTCAGCGTGTATAATCCTTCAAAGAGACTTTCCACCGGGTAACTTAAACTTGTAGGCTTGTAGCTTTGTCTGTCAGGAAACGAGTTCGTCTGTTGTTTGTTGTATTCTTTTGTAGACCGATATACTTTCTTTTGAAACAATGACAGGATTTTGCCTTACCAATCAGTAAGAAATAACGCTAGTAAATAAAAGGAGCTCTTCGGTTTTGAAACCGCGGCTCAAGAATCAAAAGATACATTACATCAGGAATTCGAAACTGTTTCTATGAGACCTAGTTAGTCTGGTGCACCGCAGAAATGAAAATTCCAAACAGTGATCGTTCCTTCTTGTTCCCCAAACAAATAAGTTATTTTTCCAACTCGGAATGAGGATAAAAGATAAGTTGGAGTTGTCTGTAGCCACCAGTGTCTAAGAATCGTCTATAATGTCAAAGATTGAGAACTGTGATCAATGCCGTTGAAGATGAAAGTTCCCAACATTGGAACAAACTGCCTCGTGATGAGCTGCAAACATTTCGAAAACATAAAAAGGTAAAACGTCTAGCTGCAAAATCCAACACATTTTGATGCTGCAGTTACCATTTTAAGAGACACGGATATAAACCGAACCTTGATTACTTCTTGAGATGCGATTCCTCCAATAAAAGCAGCAGCCACATGAAGCTCTGCAGCGCCAAATCTGCACATCTCTTTGCAAAGTTCTTCTGGAAGTACATAGCCGTCACAACCCATTTCGCTAAGAAGACTCAGGGCAGTAGTTCTTAACCGAGATGCGTCCTCCTCTATTTCTCCACTATAAAGCCGATATGTTAATAATAGCCTGACAACGCCAAATTGCTAAGGATACAATCAACTTTTGCTAGAATTGTTCTTACCCATCAAACTGTCCAGGAAACGTTTTATAGGTCGCAGCAAATCTATCAACAGCTCTGAGAAGAATATATAATCCAATTGCGCTACTGCGAGGGGAGTAAACAGAAAAGTGTTAAGAGCTAAGAACAACAGGTCTCCAAACTGCTGCAACTGTAAATAATTTTCAGTTCTGCAAGATTCTCTAGTAGTATCATTAATCAGTGTCTGGTCATATGGGAAAGAAAATATCAATTTCGACACAGACATTCGCACCTGTAATCCTCGCTAGCCAAACATTTATGTAGTTCTGTTACAGATGGATTGCTGAACTCATCCTCTATCATACGATATCTGCACACCTACAAGGTGCATATCCCAGTGCTTTTTACTTTACTAAAAAACGTGCAATTGGTTTTAATCATACAGTAAAGAAATTAAAGCATTCTCACCTTAAGTTTTCTTGCATTCTTGCAGAAGCTCTTGATAGCTGGTTTAGAGATGCTACTTGGATCTCTACCAACTTTAACTAGGATGTCTTTCACTCTTTGCTCCATGGAAAGACAATCAGCTTCAGCTTTTGTTTGGTAAATTTTCTGCAAATTGATGTAGTGCCTGCAAAAGAAAAATAAAGCTATATAGTAACTTGATAAAGGTTAAGCATGATTCTCATTATCTCTATGAAACAAAAGGACAGGAGAACTAACTCTGTTGAAGATGTCATATCGGGCATGGAACCTTCAAGTGGTGCCTCCCCACCACCTTCATTTGAAATAAACTCCTGCAGGTGATGCATATAATCAGTAGGGTAAGCATCCATGTCCTTGAGAAGCAGAAAAAAACTAACATGGGTCAAAGAAATAATCCAAAATACTAAAACAATCTACCTTAAGGGCTGCTACCATTACCCAAAAATCTGAGGAACTTGAACCAACTTCAGCACAACTATCATTAATAATTTCTTGAATCTCTTGGCCTGGACACAAAAAGAAAGAAAAGAAAACAGGTTTAGTTCGATGTTAAAAATATAGAAATTGGACTCGATAACCTTTTTCCTGGTAATTACTAAGACAATGACTTCACATCTTAACTCATGTTAACTGCTATATTATGAATATACATCAAAGATGGTTGAAAGTTTTCCATTTCGTTCTTCTTGCAGTTTTTGGGTTGTCCAAACAATTTCATTATTTCCACCAATGTCAAGCAAGATGTATACTCACTGATTCCTCGAGGAGCAAAAACTTTGAAAGTGGCTTCAACGGCTTCTTTGTAGTTATCTTCATCCATCGATACCGTCTTGGACTTCACTAAATCCTAAGATTTAAAGCAAAAAGGAGTATATAAGATATCACAAGACAAGTAAATCTTGCTAACTGCTTGCTGAGTAACGTGAAGTAAAGATACCTTAAACTCCTTTTTCTCTTCCCTGGTCGAGGGAAGGTTATTGCTATGGGTTTGAGCCCATTCATCAGCCATCTTGACAAGAATGACAATATAAGGAATGTGCTTATGAGCAATGGGATCGGGTGTTTTGGTATCAATGGTCTCCACAAACCTGCAGTTCATTGAACAAGTAAGTTATCAGATTATCCTCATTGATTCACACTTTGGGCAACACGCAACCCCATTTTATGCACTAGTCAATTAACAAGGTAGGGAAGCCAAGAAAACATAATTAGCCCAGTAGATGGAAGCAGAGTACCTCTTGAGCTCAGGCCAGGGATTATTCAAGCGGAGATCATCAAGAAAATGATCAGGCTTTGAATCGACAATGGCATGCTCCTGATAGGTGAGAAAAGATAACTTAGAAGACTAACCATGAAAATTGTCCAACACTTGACTACAAGAGCGTAATATATCGTGTTTCTGAAATTTTGGGGTAAGCACGATTTTACCTTTACACTGATACGCACAAACCCAGTAAGACCATAGGAGCGAGCAAAAACCAGCTTGACATTTGCTTCTCGGCAGATTCTATCTAGTTTCACCATTGAATCTTCCACTAACTACAATCAACACATGGACAACTAATAAGGAAATCTGTGAAAATCTGAAAAACAAAAACTAGAAACTATCATGCTTACTAATCCTAAAGGCACTCGGTATTCGAAATTTTCATGCAATGGGATGTAATCGGCCAATCCAAAGAAAGATATATAACATCTATACGGTCGTTGTTTTAAAATACGAACTCTCGAGCTGAAAGACCCCAAAGGATTTATCCTAACGATGGACCGTCAAAAACTTAAACTTTGCAGTCTAATTGTACACATTTTTCTTTAGAGAAGTTGTCAATGCTTTAGGAGCTAGAAAAAATATTTCCGTACCTGAGTGGCAAGAACGAGAGTGAACCGAGAGAAGAAAGACGGGTTTGTTACTATCAAAGTGTCTGGATTTTCGTCAATAAAGTTGGCTTCAACAGCATCGTTAAGCTCCTGAAGAAAGGTACAGACACATTTGGCTTTTGACTGACCAACATTCTTCTCATCCACTTTTTAACATAAACCAATCATCAATCCCCAAAGTAAGTTTCCAACACACAAAAACGCATAGAAGAAACACAAGCAGGAAAGAAAATATGAATACACATTGCGATGTAAAGAGTGTGCTTGGAGAGAAAGAATGAGATACCCATGAAATTGTTTCCAAGGTCTCCAACTTCTACTTTGGATCCATCGACAATGGTGATGCTTCCGATTCCACCGAGTACGAGATTCTTAAGGGCTTCGGAGCCAGTAGGGCCACAATTTAGCAAACATATGCTCGCGTTTTCCAGAGCCGCTTGGCCTACTTCTCCCCAAATCCTACGTTTTTTGTTCCAAATTATCACAATCCTGAATCGGAAAGATCGGATTTTGATGAGACGGAAGAGAAGTAGAGTTGAAGGATTACCTGAGTTGACGATCGTACTTGGTTTTCTTGGGCTCCGACATTGTTTGTTCTTGCTCAACCCTTTTCATGGGTTTTTCCAGTGGTTCGGTCCCGGCAACAGACAGTGGGAGGTGTCGGAGAAAAAAAAAGGATGGGTTTTTATGAGAGAATCTTTGCGAAGTTGCCTGTCTCTTTTCTCTATTTCTTAATTTGAAAAACTTACAAAAGTAGTGGTAAATATAGTTTAATACTGAGACTAAATTACTCAGAAAGTACCTTACAGCAAGTTATAAATACATAAAAAATTATAAAATCTGTGAAATGAAATCACAATTTTGTATTTACGAGATTAAGATGTTTGATTAAATTGCAAACCACCATGTGTCCTAACTTGCATGAAACACATCAAAAAATTTCTATTAACATTTATATAAATTGTAAATGAAGATAAAATCTCACTCAGTTTTGTCAATATTTCATTTAGTTTTTAATCAAACAATTTTATGAAGAACTCTCACTCCTTTTTTTATTCCTTGCCAAATGAATCTCTTTCTGTTCCTAACTTCCTAATTAGGAAAAGAACTACAAAATTAGCAATAATCAAATAAAATAATAAGGAATATATTAACACTTGAGTTGAGACCTCTTGTTATTGACAGAATAGCATAAGAAGATTAAACTTTTGTAAAACAAGAAGAAGAAATGATTAACAGATGTCAGTTAATTAATTCTTCTATAGTATAATAATAATATAATCTTAATTAAACTTCAGAATATGGGCCGTTAGATGTAGGCCCACGATGATGGGCCCCACAGCTTATAAACAGCTGCTTCGTCTGTATACACTACGGATAGGACTTCATAGCTCGAAACCAAAAAAGCTCTTCAGTCACAAGTTTTTCTTCTCTTATTTTTGTTGTTTTCTCAATTTTTCTTTTCGAGAAGAACAAGAAGAAGAACACGAAGACAACTTTCTGGACGTGATTTGATCTCTAGTTTTTGCATTTGTGCCTTTAGAAATCTGGCTCCTGTCTAATCATATCTTCTTTTTTTGTTCCTTGACTATTCTTGTGAAATAATTCGTTGCTTTGTCGCAAAATTTCCTTTTTTAGCTTATGCACCTGCAACTGGTTTGCGTATATTCCACAGAGAACCTGAAGTTTTGCTGAAAGAGAGAGGATAAATTCTCACTGTTGAGCTGATTCTTGTAAAGCTTTGCCTTTTGTTCTTTCTCTTACCAGCTCTGTTTCGCTTGCTTGTTATCTTTGATGAACAAGTAATAAAACTCTTTCTTCTAGATTTTTCCCATGTCCAGATGAATTTCTGTATATAATACATCTTCATATCCACATTTAGTTAATTTCAGTTTGATTCGACATTTGATTGCTCCTCCTCGCTTAGATCTTGATTCCGTTTGCTCCTACTCCGTACTCATTTTTCTATCGTTCTTGCTTAGGTAGGTGGATTGGTCTCTATTCTTCTCATCTTCAATGCTGAAAAGACACTAGATTAAAAAGAGATGGTTCCAGTTCCAACACAAACTATCTGAACTGTTACTTAGTTGATTGCGTTGTCTCCATGGGACTGGTAATTGACCAATCTGTGGCTGTAACGGCACTGATTGTGGCCATTATGGTGTTTCCAATGGGTTGCCAAAGGCCTCAAGTGGTGAATCTCGGTGCTGTTTTCACTTTTGATTCCATCATCGGAAGAGCCGCAAAAGTAGCTCTCGAGGCAGCCGTCTCCGATGTGAACGCTGACACAAGCCTTCTAAAAGAAACGGAGCTACGGCTGTTTATGGAGGACTCTTCCTGCAATGTCTTTCATGGGTCCTTTGGAGGTATCATGACTGTTCTTCTAGTTTTTGTTTTTGTTTTCAAACACTTGTGACCCTCATCTATGGCCCTATTTAGAAACTTTCCATTTTGAGATAGAGCCTCTTATTGGCTTTGTTTGGTTCCAAATGCGAATAATACATAGAACATAATGGACCTCAGACCCAATACAGGCGGTTCTTTACTAGAACATGTGTTTCCTCTACATAATTGGAAGCATAACTTTGGTTTTACCAGTAATGTCTGGTTTAAGTTTGAGTGGTTGTTGTTTTGCAGCGTTTGAAGTGCTTGAGAAAGAAGTGGTGGCTATGATTGGTCCACTTTCATCCTCCATCGCTCATACACTGTCAGATATTGCCAAAGGGCTCCAGTTTCCGCTCGTCTCCTTTGCAGCAACTGATCCAACTCTCTCTGCCCTCCAATTTCCCTTCTTTCTTCGGACTACACCTGATGATGCTCATCAAATGTCTGCCCTTGTGGATCTTATCAGCTTTCATGGATGGAAAGAGGTGATATCAGTTTACTCAGATGATGAGCTCGGAAGAAATGGAGTTTCTGCTCTAGATGATGAACTGTACAAGAAAAGATCAAGGATTTCCTATAAAGTGCCGCTCTCAGTGCATTCTGATGAAAAATCCATTCTTGATACTTTGAAAAAATCCAAGTCCCTCGGTCCTCGAGTCTATATTCTTCATTTTGGTCCTGATCCATTGCTCAGAATTTTTAATATAGCGCGAAAGCTGCAGATGATGACCCATGAATATGTGTGGCTCGCCACAGACTGGCTCTCAGTTACCTTAGATTCTTCTTTGAGTGACAAAGGTACTTTTAAACATCTTGAAGGAGTGGTGGGGCTTCGACAACACATCCCAGAATCGGTAAAGATGCACCAATTCACACATAAACTGAAGAACAACAGATCAATGAATGCCTACGCATTGCATGCCTATGATACAGTGTGGATGATTGCATACGGCATCGAAAAAATGCTGAATGGGGGGATCAACATAACATTCTCTTACTCCGAGAAGTTGATTCATGCACAAGGAACTAAACTGCACCTGGAGAAAGTCAAAATTTTCAACAGCGGGGAGCTACTACTTGAAAAACTTCTGCAGGTGAACTTCACTGGCATAGCCGGTCAAGTTCAGTTTGGTTCTGGTCGAAATGTCATTGGCTGTGACTATGAAATCATCAATGTAGACAAAACTGGTGTTCATACTGTGGGTTTCTGGTCGAAAAATGGAGGCTTTTCAGTTGTAGCCCCAGATTCCCGACACACATCCAAGATGACTGGCTTTGTTTCTGATGAAAAACTTGGTAACATAACCTGGCCTGGTGGTGGCCATGAAAAGCCGCGTGGTTGGGTCATTGCAGATACCGCAAATCCATTGAAGATTGTTGTCCCGAAAAGAGTGAGTTTTGTCGAGTTTGTGACTGAAGTAAAGAACAATAGCCATCAGATCCAAGGATTTTGCATCGACATCTTCACGGAAGCGTTGAAGTTCGTCCCTTACAGTGTTCCTTACATATTAGAGTCATTCGGGAATGGTCAATCAAGTCCTGATTACAAACAAATTATTCAAATGGTAGCGGATGGCGTAAGTATCCACTTAAAAATGTATAAAGCTGATTCGAAAAGCCTTGGAGATCACTGAACATTCTCAGAGTAACTTTTACTGAGATTATGGTTGAGGTTATGTTTTCAGGTATATGATGCAGCTGTTGGGGATATTGCAATAGTCCCGACCCGGTCTAAGTTGGTAGATTTCTCGCAACCATATGCTTCCACAGGCCTTGTGGTGGTGATTCCGACTAATGACTACAATGCGACTTGGATCTTTCTGAGACCCTTCACCATCCGGTTATGGTGCGTTGTTCTAGCTTCATTCCTTGGTATTGCCGTAGTCATCTGGATCCTCGAGCATCGCATCAATGAAGATTTCAGAGGGCCACCCCAAAGACAACTCATCACGATGTTCTTGTAAGTTTAGCTCGTAATATTTACCGAACTTGATAGTTCATTCTTGGAGTTCTCTCTGACATTTCTAGTCTGATTTGTCCTTGCAGGTTCAGCTTCTCAACTCTTTTCAAGAGAAACCGTGAGTAGCCTCAATCTCACCATCTTTCTTTAGCACCACAAGCATGGGAAAAAGAAAAGTTTGATAAGAGTTATATTTCCGAATTCGTCTGATGCATACTTGACTCTAGATTTATTTTCTCTATCTTCTTGTGTCAACAGAGGAAGATACGATAAGCAATCTAGCCAGACTAGTGATGATTGTACGGCTTTTTCTATTGATGGTTCTAACCGCAAGCTACACAGCGAACCTCACCTCAATCCTCACTGTTCAACAGCTTCCCTCTGCCATTACCAGCATCGACAGCTTGCGGGCTAGTGAGGTGCCTATCGGTTACCAGTCTGGGACATTCACTTTAGAGTACTTAACCTACAGTCTTGGCATGGCTCGGTCTAGGCTGGTCGCACTTAACTCGACTGAGGAGTATGAAAGGGCTCTACAGCTAGGACCAACAGCTTCGGGAGGTGTAGCTGCCATTGTTGACGAGCTCCCTTACATTCAACTGTTTTTAGCGGAACGGACGGGTTTCAAGATTGTCGGAGAGCCCTTTATGCACCGTGGTTGGGGATTTGTAAGTACATTGTTGTTACGTTTTCTTAATCAGAAGAGCTAAAGTAATCACAAAAAGATTTGAGAGTTTTTTTTTGTTGAACAGGCGTTTCAGAGAGATTCTCCACTGGCTATAGACATGTCAACAGCGATCTTGAAACTCTCCGAAACGAGAAAACTACAAGAGATTCGGAAGAAATGGTTGTGCAAGACGAATTGCATGGAGAAATCAGATTGGAACCCAGAGACAAACCAGCTTCATCTCAAGAGCTTCAAAGGGTTGTACCTTGTCTGCATTGCAATCACAGTGTCTGCGTTTTTGGTGTTTGTTTTTAGGATGATACGCCAGTTCGTGCGGTACAGACGAATGGAGAGGACAGGCTCGATGCCGCGAGCTTCTTGGTCGTCTTCTCCTTCGATGCGGTTTAGAGAATTGGTGTTTGACTTCGTGGAGTTTGTGGATGAGAAAGAAGAAGCTATCAAGAGAATGTTCCGGAGTGATGACTCTAACAACCCATCTCATGTTGTGGAAATTCAAGCTGATTCTGAGGTACGACGAAATTGATTAGTAGATTCCACTCTATAGAAAATTGTAATGTAATTAGATACGAGCTAACATGTACCTCAATATTCGAATCTTTGTTCATTAGATTTGATTGTAACTTAGCAACATAAAAAGGTGGTAAGAGCCATTGATACTACCATGATTATAGCTATATATATATACATTTTAGAGTTACAAACTATATCATTCTTATAGGGTTTGGTACTGATAGGATACCAGAAACTTCAAAAGCCATCCAAATTTTGGTATATGTTTATACTTCATAAGCTCCTTAGAACAAAAAAAAAAGCTTTGATCGTTATGTGCTTATGTACGTGTATGTATCCATTATGTTGACAAAAAAGGAGAGAATATTTATCCATTTATTTCTATAATAATTGCCACGTTCTGTCAAGTTTTGATAACCATTTTTTCTTTTATCCAACTTGGAGCTCTATTTTATTATAGGTCCCATTTTTGGTATGCTAATTTGTTTTGTCTGACCAACTATTTGCTATTTTATGATTTATTTATAATATTTTATTGCCATCATCTATGGCGTTCTGCTCACTGAATTGAATTATTAAATCAATGACTAGTTTTTAATTGTTAAATTATTGATTATTAGTTCCATGTTTTTTTTCATTTTTTGTTCTGAACCGTCTCTGAGATGTTTCAGTTTTTCAGTTCTGTTTCTTATGTGGGTATTGTCGCATTGATCGATACAGAATCCAAGATAATTTTCTATACGCACATCATACATGTAAAATCTTAGTCTTTGATTCTTTGTTCGATTCAATAAGTTCAGCAAAATGTCACGATACTTTTTGTCTTTTTGTTTGACCCGTAATTTTCTCTTGATGTTGATTTTAATGGTCGTTAATGCCTCTTCGATCGGATTTCTTTTTGACACCGAATCATCAAACGTTAATATCATGAGCCCGTAAAAATCTGTCCTTTTTGGTTCGAAAGTCTTTAAAGATGGGATTTTTCGTGATGGTTAGTGGTGTTTCTGTGGGAATTATGCTCCTATGTGTTTCTGGTTTTTGGGTTTTGCCAACGGATGGTGCTGGTAGAGAAAGTTTCTCAAGAAATTCTTCTTCTTCTTCTCGGCCCAGCTCTGTCAACGTGGGAGCTCTGTTTACTTATGATTCTTACATTGGAAGAGCTGCCAAACCCGCTTTTATGGCAGCCGTCGACGACGTCAATGCTGATCAGAGTATTCTCAGGGGAACCAAGCTCAATGTTGTCTTCCACGACTCAAATTGCAGTGGATTTGTTGGCACCATGGGAGGTACTTTTTTTCTTATACTGTAGCCAAAGGGAACAGCTTCTTAGATATGCCTGAAAGTTGCTTGTGGAAATTCCCCAACGAAGCTGTGAGTTTAGTAGTAGATTGGTGATTCTGTCCCTACTATTTGTTTCTATAATTGCAGAGCTTGTCTTGTTGATAAACCACTTTTGGTAACCTTCGTTTTGGCACATGAGGAAGGAGTTTGGTGATATGTTTTCTTATTGTGTAGCTTTGCAGGTAATGGAGAACAAGGTGGTTGCAGCCATTGGTCCACAATCTTCAGGAATTGGTCACATAATCTCCCATGTAGCTAATGAGCTCCATGTACCTCTCTTATCATTTGCAGCAACTGACCCGACCCTTTCTTCGCTACAGTACCCTTATTTCCTTCGTACCACACAGAACGACTACTTTCAGATGAATGCAATCGCGGATTTTGTATCCTATTGCAGATGGAGAGAAGTTGTTGCGGTTTTCGTGGATGATGAATATGGTAGGAACGGGATATCTGTATTAGGTGATGCTTTAGCCAAGAAACGTGCCAAGATCTCTTACAAGGCTGCATTTACACCTGGTGGAGATAGCAACTCAATCAATGACTTATTGGTTTCTGCTAATCTGATGGAATCTCGCATCTTTGTTGTTCACGTGAATCCTGATTCGGGTTTAAAAATATTCTCGGTAGCCAAGTCTCTTGGAATGATGGGAAGTGGCTATGTTTGGATCGCCACTGATTGGCTTCTTACAGCTTTAGATTCTGTAGAATCCATGGATCCAGAAACTATGGATCTCTTGCAAGGAGTGGTTGCTTTTCGCCATTATACACCTGAAAGTAACAAGAAGAGACGTTTTAAAGCAAGATGGAAAAACCTTAGATCCAAGGAGAGTTCAGGAGGTGATGATGGCTTCAATTCCTATGCAATGTATGCTTATGATTCTGTTTGGTTGGTAGCTCGTGCTCTCGATGTTTTCTTCAGTGAAGGCAATGGAGTGACTTTCTCAGATGATCCGAATTTGAGGAAAACCAACGGTACCAACATTAAGTTATCAGCACTTAAATTCTTCAATGAAGGGGAGAGATTCCTGCAGGTCATTCATGAGATGAATTATACAGGTCTGACCGGACAAATTGAGTTTGATTCAGAGAAAAACCGGATTAATCCAGCATACGACATTCTAAACATAAAAGGTAGAGATCCACACAGAGTCGGCTACTGGTCGAATCATACAGGTTTCTCAGTCGAGCCTCCGGAGACATTATACTCTAACCGTCCAAACACATCTGCAGAACATCAACATCTGAATGAGATCATATGGCCAGGGAAAGTAACAAAGCCACCACGGGGTTGGGTATTTCCTGAAAATGGAGAGCCACTCAGAATCGGGGTGCCTAACCGTGTGAGCTACAAAAACTATGCCTCTAAGGACAAGAACCCGCTTGGTGTTAAAGGCTATTGCATCGACATCTTTGAAGCTGCGGTTCAATTGCTTCCATATCCCGTCCCACGTACTTATATACCATATGGGGACGGGAAGAGAAATCCTTCATATGACAATCTCATAAGTGAAGTTGCTGCAAATGTGAGTCTTACTTCTTCTTTCATTTACTCAATCAAGTACACTGATACTATACTAACCTGTTCTTTGTTTATATGTTTTATGTATCTAGAATTTCGATGTAGCTGTTGGGGATTTTACAATAATTACAAACAGAACCAAGTTTGTAGATTTTACGCAGCCATTTATGGAATCAGGGCTTGTGGTGGTAGCTCCGGTGAAGGGGGCCAAGTCTAGTCCTTGGTCGTTCCTGAAGCCATTCACTATAGAGATGTGGGCTTTGACCGGAGCTCTTTTTCTCTTTGTGGGAGCCATCATTTGGATTCTTGAACACCGCTTTAATGAAGAGTTTCGCGGACCTCCTAGGCGTCAAATCATCACCGTTTTCTGGTTAGTTCCCGGTTCCTGACATAAGATGTGACAAAGATGAAAAATTAAGAAAAACAATTAGTGAATTGGACAAAAACTAATATTTATAAGTTTAAACTGAGGCACTAAAGCTTTGCTTTGCCCCTTCCTTTCTGATCTTCAACATCGCAGGTTTAGCTTCTCAACCATGTTCTTCTCTCACAGTAAGTACTCGATTACAAATTGGAGCCTGCAAAACATCAAAGAGAAGAAAACCTCGGTTTTTTTTAATGTTATTTTCAAGCTCTCAAGTGTTTTTTTTTCTTCTTACTTTATTGATCTTCAGGGGAGAACACGGTGAGCACGCTGGGGAGGTTTGTGCTACTTGTATGGTTATTTGTGGTTCTGATCATCAACTCAAGCTACACAGCCAGTCTCACTTCGATCCTCACCGTTCAAGAGTTAACATCTCGGGTAGAGGGAATGGACAGCCTAATAACAAGCAACGAACCAATTGGAGTACAAGACGGTACCTTTGCATGGAAATATCTGGTCAATGAACTAAACATAGCTCCATCAAGACTCATTCCGCTGAAAGACGAAGAAGAATATCTCTCTGCTCTTCAACGTGGTCCCGCAGGCAGTGGTGTGGCAGCCATAGTCGACGAGCTTCCTTACGTCAAAGCTCTATTGTCAAACAGCAATTGCAAGTTCCGTACTGTTGGACAGGAATTCACCCGGACAGGCTGGGGATTTGTATGCAAAAACCTGTTTTCAAGAGTTATTCTTTTTGTCGGTCTCTTGCTTAACGGATCTCTCTCGATTGTTGCAGGCTTTCCAGAGAGACTCTCCTCTAGCTGTGGACATGTCAACGGCGATCCTGCAGCTGTCTGAAGAAGGAGAACTGGAGAAAATCCGCAAGAAATGGCTTACCTACAACCACGAATGCTCGATGCAGATTGCAGACACAGAGAACTATCAAATCTCGTTACAGAGTTTCTGGGGACTCTTCCTAATCTGTGGCATCGTTTGGCTCATTGCACTCACTCTCTTCTGCTGGAAAGTTTTCTGGCAATGCCAAAGGTTGAAACCAGAAGAAGAAAGTGATGAAGTAAGAGCGAGCGAAGAAGCCAGTTCTTCGAGATCAGGGAAAAGCTTGAGGGCGGCGAGTTTCAAGGACTTGATCAAAGTTGTTGATAAGAGAGAAGCAGAAATCAAGGAGATGCTTAAGCAGAAGAGCAGTAAGAAACTCAAAGCTAGCCAAAGCTCAGCTGAAACTCCATAGAGACGATTTAGAATATAGGTGAAAAGAGTCACACAATTTGTTCAAATGACTACAGATTTAAAATTACTTACAAAGATAAATAGATTTATCATAAGATTTTGTAAAATAAAACCTTAACAACAGAGATAAAAATGCAATTCATTTTTTCTTCCCACTCGAAATGCAAAAACCATCAGCAAATGAATTGAATCATAACGTTGAAAAAAAACAACTGCAGATTCAATAACCGAACGCTGTGTGTTAATTTACCACTGAATCGAACCGGAATTGTGGTAATCGGATAACCGGTTCGGTTTTATTAAATTTGAAAGGAACATCGTTAATTTCGGCACTCGTCTTCTTCTTTGTTTTTTTCGCGGTCAACGACAGATTCGAAACAGAAAGAAGAAAAAAAATGGGAGCATTTTGCAAGTTGATCGATGCCGTTCTCTTCTTATTCTTCGCGATTACGGCGGTCTTTGCGCCGCTCATCGACGGCCAAATGGCTCTACCCGGCGCTATCTTTCCGGCGGTCCTCGTCGATCTGAACCGCTGGTACGCCGCCGAGTTTGGAGATTATCTTCTCAAGGAGAAGCCGCATTTCCTCGTCGGAATCGTCTGGCACGAGCTTCTTCTTCTATAGCCACTCTCGATCGCCAACATCTACGCGATCGTCGCCGGGAAATCGTGGTTCGGTACCACCTCCATGGTGTATGGAGCTTCCCTCGTGACTTCTATGGTACGGTAGATCTTAATCTCTCTGCAAAATTATATAATAAATGTTTGGTATTGATCTTCAAGCTGAGCATCATGATGATCATGAGATGGATGATTATTGGTTGATAATGCTCAATCTGTACATAGATCTTTGAAAATGAATCTGATCATTGGACTTTGTATTAATGCTACATTCAAAGATATATTTTTGGTTTCAATGGATGTTGTTAATTGCAGTTATATTCCATAGATTTCACAACATTGTATGTTAGTGAAAGACAGATTAGTAGAATTAGTAGAGTTAAGAGCTTCCTCTTGCTGTTCTGCAATGTGAATCACTCTGCTTTCATTCCTGTGAATATTTGCATTAGGCTGCTATACTGGGAGAGATGATAGGTTCACGGAGAGCGTCTGAGAGATTGTTGATGGTGTATGTGCCTTTCATGGGTTTTGGTGTCCTAGCTCTACTTCGCGGTCTTCTTTCTCAGTCCAACAAAAGCAGTGGAGCATTTGGCAAGAGACCAGCTATTTTGTCCCGGAGAAAGCGTGCTTGATGAGGTTACTACTTACTCATCAGCAGGTTGAACAATTCCTCTTACGTCTCAGAGACTTTCTGCTCAATGGATTTAGTTTTTTTCCAATGTTTTTGCATTTGAAAATATTAGACTATTGTTAAAGTACTGTTTTTTATGAATTGAAAGTTTGATTATACTAATAATTCACCTTACCAAACATTTTACCTTTGGGGTCTTTGGCAAATCACAGCCCAAGATCGAAAACAACTCTTTGCAAGTCTGTCTTGAAAAACAGAGAGAGTCTTGTAAAGAAAAGGTTTGATCTTTAGACAAACCAAAGTACCAAACCTCTAAAATAAACAGCAAAAAGAACACAAAAAGAGATTGAAAGCCACCAGAAAAAAAAAACAAAAAACCGAATTTGAAGCACAAATAGAGAATAAGAGTACTCAATATCTTGATAAACCAAATTTGAAACACAAACAGAGAAAATGAGTTGATAAGGTTCCAACAATAACAATGAAGCAAAACACTTAAAACTGAAATAGCAAAAGTCAACAAGTCAATTCCTGAACTTCATAAAAAAAAACCAGTCAAAAACAAAGGCATGGCTTTTCTCAGGTTCGTTCTTCACTCCTCCCACTCTTGAAGCTTTCCAATATTTCTAGAATAATATAAAAAAGTAAAAAAGTCTCTCTCTTTCTCCCATTTAGCTTAAGTTTCTGTAAACAAAAAACAAGTCTTGATCAGCACCATAAACGTGTTGAAAGAATCGATGGTATTAAGTTACTTTACTAAAATGGTTTCAGTGATGTTACCGTTTCAAGCAGCCTGACAAGTAAAGTGAGCTTTGACCTTCTGCGCGGTTGCTATGATCAGATTCTCAATGGTTGCCACAGAACTAAAAGTGAGCATAGCCGAAGGAACTGATTCAACCAGAACCTGAAAGGCGACGTTCACGAGTGACCCTCCTCCTTCTCTTCCTTGCTGAGAAATGCCATCTGGAAGAATAGCAAAACCCGAAGGAAGTAGTGGCACATAATCAGAGTCACCTCCAGTGAGAACACCCTCTAAGAAGGATATATCAATAGGCGCATAGATCACATATGAAGCTGTTGGATCAGTAGAGCTGTCTTGAATCATCATCATCTTGCTCTGGCAAGTGTTTGCACTCTGTAACCAGAAACAAAAAATAACACAAGAGTCACATATCAAAGATCGAAAAGAATGCATACTAAAAAGATTCACTCAGGTAACTTTTTACCCGGAGTACAGATACACAGTTCCTACTGTCTCTCCCATTTGCAATCTGTGACAACAACTGAACAGCTCCTCCATTTGAGAGAACATCCCACTGCAGATAACATTTCAAAACATGTTATATATCCAGAAAGAAAGCAAAACAAAGTCTAAGGAGTTATTGTCCCAAAAAAGTACTAACATTGATTCGATTGTTCTCATTTCTGAGGAATTCAAAGACAGTGTTAGGAGAAACCGGGACCCAAACCGAAGTGAATGCGGAGAGAATGAGCCCGTGAGGCCTTCCTGGATCATTCACGCTCTTCCGAGTCATCACTCTGACAGTATTTCCTGTAAAACCAGACAAGTTACACCACATATCTGCAGTCGAAGTGGTCACTCCAGCAAAGAAACTTCTCCCCATCCGCTCAGCTAATTTCAGAATGTTCTGCTTTGCACCGTTTGTCATCGCTGCACCATTCCACAAAACTCACAAGATGGTTAAGACAAAAAATCAAAAAAAACAAAACAGAGAGAGGGTTTATCTCTTAAAAGCAATGTATGTGATTAGGTAAGATCATAAGGAGTAGTAAATACTTATTAGACCATCTGGTTCTACGGATGGAATGTTTGTAGCAACGATGCTTGCTAAACGCTCGCACTGGCGTTCCAATGTTGCAACCCAACGGTTAGCACCGAAAGCTTGACCAGAGCTGATTAAGTGCTTATACAAAGGGTTAACTCCTCCTCTGTCGTCTACCTCCACATGCTCAACCCAAGTAACCTTTTTTCAAAACCAACAAGATAACCATTTAACTTGATTCACACACAAAACCATAACAAGACAATCAACACACAAATTGTAGTCATACCTTTGAGAATCCATTTGGAAGTTGTTGAATCAGACATCCAGAGGGTCTTCGTCGACATTTAAGTTGAAGGTTTGGAACAAGATGGTCGATTGAAACATCGACCACCGCCCATAAACCGTCACCTTGCTGCTTACAGTACCGGACGAAGTAGCATTCGCGGGTTGAGACTATTGGCGAAAGAACTTGGTATTCAGCAGTCATCTATGAAGTAATAACAACAATAATATTAGTTATATTGATAAGCATTCATGTTTTACAACTCCTCTTGTACATACATATATATATTATGTACAAAGCAAATTGGAAGATTACCAGATGGAAAGCTCCGTCGAAGTTTCCTTGGACTCCAGTGAAGATAGTTTCATGAGTCATGGCTCTAGCAACCATTCCAATAAACATGGTCGACCATAGATTCTGCGAGTACCACGTTACTTAATTAAAACACCTTGTAGACACTACTAATGTATGTATGTTGTTGAAAAGTGTTTATTAAGGATCATAATAATTAGATTGAATAATTGATTTACCATATCCATTAGCCTCTGAACAACGTTCAGATGGTTCATGAACACGATTGTGGTTGCCTTTGATGCCTCGGTTCTAAACCCGTTCAGTCTAGGCCCGAGTCCGTTTAGAAATGATCTTGTGTATTCATCCAAGTTCAAATCTAAGCTGCCGTTAGCTCCTACGTTCCACAGCGGTTCACCCACACTAGCCGTAGCCATTAGCTCCTCCATGGCTCCAACTGCTAACTCTATGACCAACGGCTTATCAGCATCTTTCACTCCAATGATGGACCCCGAGAGGTTTCTGAGACTTCCATACACTTCTCTTCCATTAGATCCCATCCCGACCTCGAAAGGTCGAGGCTGAATAGGAGGAGACATAAGAGGATAGTTCATTGCAGGATTGCCTGTACATTTGGTTGCCACCGCAGACAATTGACGGATCTAGACCCAAAAAGACAAAAGAAACAAGACAAGTGTTAAAATTAACTTTTATATGTATAGGACTGACCATGTAATAGTGCCGTTACTTTCAAATCCGTATAATGTATGTTGTTGGCGAAACAAAAAAAGGAAAAAAACGTATAAGAATCTATGAGGTTCACAATGTAAATGGTCAGTTATAAAATGGTTATGAGACCAATCATATATTTGTGTATGTCTAACATTTTACATTAAACAAAACACTATAAGGGTGCATGGTTCACTTATTCATCCTTTAGTGCACATATAGTACGTACCTCGTCGTTTAACCCAGCATTTTCGAGGCGAAGATGATGTTCCTCGAAAGACATTTCGCCAATTGCGGTGCGACCTCCACACTTAGGACATAAGGCATTAGCAATAGCTTCTCGATATTGGTGGTTTTCGGCTCTAAGCCTATTGTTCTCCGCCCGAAGTTGTGAGTTCTCATGGCGTTCTTGATGATTCTGCAAAAATAAAATATCAAAAATGTTATAAACCAACTTAGTGGTTGGTTATATATCTTTGGCGTGGATGAATAACAAAGACAGCGAAGTTTCTGGTTTTCAAGTGAATAAAGAATTCATTAAATGAAGAAATCGAATATTCAATGCGTTCGTACAACATTCACACAGTGTGTACTTTTGCGTATCCACATGCACGTTTATTTTGAAAAACGTTATGCATAATACATGTGTATAGATTTAATTTTTTTTTACCAAATGCAACAATCCTAAAAATCTTCTAACTTGATTTTGTTTCATATCACACTAATGTATTATATTTCAACATTATATATGTGTAAATCATGAATACATTTATATAAATCGAAACCAACATTAGTAAATACTAACTATGTGGGAAGTGATGATAAATTTATTATATAGTGTATATACCTTATTTTGGGTGCGTTTGTTCTGGAACCAGAACTTGATCTGAAGATGGTCTAGTCCCAATTGACGGCCAAGTTCTTTCCTTTGCTTGTCATCTGGATGAGGACACTCTTTGAAGAAACTATTCAACAAAAGAAACAAAACAATTAATGAAAGATTTGAAAGTATTCTATATGTTTTTTTGTATTGATCTATATATAATTAAGGTTCGATACAATTTTTTAAAAAAATGAAAGTTAAGAAAGAATTACGATTCCATCTCCTGGATTTGATGTTGGGTGTGACGATGATATCGTTTTCTCTTACTAGGACGAGGATCTTGGTCGCTTCCATCTTCTTGGTTCTCACTTGTATTCGCACTGTCGAGTTCCTCATGCTCAACAATAGTACCACCATTCATGTTGTTGTTGTTATCATTGTCTCCGTTGTTGTTGTTGTTGTTCGTATCCACTGGTACCATGTTTGGCTGAAATATTTTTGCTACGTTTTCTTTGGATATTCTGGAAGATCTAAAGAGTTTGACAAATCAAAGTGATCAGTTACTAGAAATTGAATTCAAATCAGATAGATGATAATTTAAACTCATAATATCTAGAAATTAGGGTATTTTTTTGTTTTGTTTTCCTTAATATCTAGATCACACACTCTCTCTCGCTCAGACACGGTTCATTCATTACAACAACAAGAAGTTAGCTTTTTTCACGTCAACTACTTTTTCTTCTCTTTTTATTCCTTTTTTTTCGTAAAGATCTTGTAAGAGAAACAGACAACAATCAGCTGACTGTAATATAGAAAAAGTAATTGAGGGTGATAGTTGTAATCAAAGGATCCACCAGTCGAAATTTAGGATACAAACAAAACGCATAATATCACAATCAGCATATTAAGAACCAATCAACACAAATTGAATTTCATATAGATTTAAAAACAAATTAGCCCAAAAAGATTTTGTAAAAATCAATTAAGATTAGAAAAAGGACAAACCTTCTCCGAGACTGATTTAAGATCATAGTATCAACCGAAAAAAAAGAAACACTGGACAGCGTTTAATTTAAAAGTAATTGTTTTTCTGGTTTCTCAATTTACAGTAATCTAAATAGAACAAAAAAAATCGCAAAAAGGAAGAGAATACAAAAAAAAAGATAAATTATGGATTCTTTTATCTATAAAAAAATATAGTGACCATAAATAGATTAAAGATTAATATAAATCATTGTTTTAAAAATCGACTACCTAAACAGTCAAAACAATAATATTATAGTCTAGATGCATTATTAATCGATCTAAACATTCTATTAATTTATTTAACATTTTTTTAATAAAATTTGAAAAAAATAAAATAAAAATCATAAGATATATATGAATATCAAATGTTTACTTTATATCAATTAGGTATATAAAATACTATAATATATAAACATCAGCTGATAATCTCCACGTTAGGCCAAATAGCATTAGTGTCTAATGTAAAACTTTGAATACTGAAAAAAAATTAAGTATTATATTAAAAAAATGTTTTATTTTTTTTTCGAGTCACACGATGGACGATCGTGTTTTGTTGACATACAAAATTACGAAACTTTTTTCTTAGAAGAAAATTTTCTCTAAAACTGATTTAAGATCATAATACTATTGAAATTATTTTATTTGAAATTATTTTTATGGTGGCGAAAATTTCTCAATTTACAAAAATAAAGAAAACTCGAAAAAGAAAAAAATACAAACAAATAAATAGTAGATTCTTTTTCCATAGCAAATATAATAACCGTAAATAGATCAAATACTATAACATTTTTAATAAAGTTCAGTATCTTTGCCTTTAAAAAATGACTATCTAGACAATATAATCAATAATAGTCTAGCATCCTGTTAATCGATCTAGATATTTCATTAGTTCAGTTAATTTCTTGTTATTAGTTTTTGATAAAACTTTGAAAATGTAAACAAAAATCCTTAAATTATAGATGTAATATCATATACTTATTTTATATTAATTATATATAAATATAATATATAATATAAAGTAATATAGTATATAAAAAATAAAATAAAATATTTATTATATATATAATAATGTAATATAAAAATATTGGTTGACTGTTCATTAATCTACACGTTAAATAGTACTGAACTAATAGTTAACACGCACGAAATTTTAATATTTAAAAAATATAGATTTTGATTATGGAATATACAGATTTTACTTATCAAAAGCATTTCATCAAAAATAATTATCTTTTTCTTTTTAAATATTGTCAAATTATATAATCAAGAAAAAAACATGATATCACGGCTGATCAGCATCCAAAAAAAATCAAAAAGAAAAAAAATTGTGTGATATATTAAATTTCCACTAATATTATTTTGCATTTAATACACACATATACATAAAGTATATGAATAGGGATGCATAGTTAAATACAAAAACGTAAAATAGAAAAAGGATAAATAAGAGAATCCAGTGGTACCTTTTAAGGTTGGTAAACTCAGAAGAATCAAATAGATGCTAGCTTCATCTCATCATATCATTTGATGTCTGTACATGAACAAAGACGTTATTGATAATTCGATTTTTACCATAAAAACGGCATGGTGCAATAAATCTAATCATGAAGTTAATGAGTGTTACATATATATACGTTGTCGATGAAAAATAGGACAAATCTTGAAGATGTTAAAAAACAATATACATAGGACAAACCCTTGAATTCTATCGATAGGTAATGGGTTTGGTCGGAAAACCGCTGATGGTTTTACGAAGCGGTTTTGAGGAGTACTGTTCAAAGGAGAGCGTAAGTGAAAGTGTTTAAGAGAGATAATTGCAGTGAGGATTATTGATGAGTGTGCTATTGAATTTAATGGTGAGTTATATATAGAGAGAGAGAGAGAGAGAGAGATAGAGAGAGAGATAGAGAGAAAACAGAAGAAAAGAAAGAGAGGAATAGTTGATGATTACTTTTTCACAATTTCTATCTTTTTATCCACGTGGCACAATTGAATTGGCTAGCATTTACGGTTATGAATTATAAAGTAATATTAATTGAATAAGTAGACAACTAAATTTAGGTTTTTACCATTAATAAATTAATGACAATTGGTCTTCTATTACATATTAATATTTTTATCCATTTTTGTAATTTAAAACTTTTCATTTTCAGAAATAAAAAATTTCTATAAAACCTAATATGGTAGGAGTCTAGGAGTATGTATAGATTCTGATGAAAAGTGATTGTTTCAGTCTTTTCAAGATCTAAATTTTATACTGAAAATACATTCAATTTTTTTTGATTAAAAATCTTTAATTATCAAACCTTATTCATAAATACTAAAAATCTATTATAAAATATTATCATATGTTTTAAAAAATATAATATAGATAATACTTTTATATAATTTTAGATTACTCATAAGAATAATTAATTTTTAAATAGATTTTATATATCAGTCAACATAGTTAGAAACAGAATAGAAAATTTATTATATTATCATTGACTAGATCGATCATTCTTTGTAAAAATACTAGAATGAAAAAATGAAAAATCTAGTATAATATCATTATGAATTATATCGATCGTCAAAACGTCAAAAAAAAAGAAATTTTTAAGAAATTAATAAACAATAGATATGCTAAATTAATTTTGAGAACGGCAGTAACCAAAACATTAATCTAATATCACTATACATTACTTAATATTGCTGGTCAACAATTTTATTACCATTTTAATAAATAAAATGAGTTTGACCAAAAAAATAATCATACTTAACAAAAAGCTAAGTTACAATAATTATTCAACTGTAAAGAATAAGGTTACATGATTAATATCTACAAAAACAATAAGAATATTGTCTATATTTATTCACGATAATGGTCATACTTCAGAATACAAAATAAGCCACTTTTTCCGAGGAATTAAGATTTAAATTCATCAAATTAAGAGATAAAAAAAATTATTAGTACTCAATTGCATGTATAAGTGAATAGCGTAGAAGCTGCTGGCTAAACTAACAATTTTCAGGTTTAAAAGTCACTTTTCGGTTTACAATTCTTTTTTTTAATCAGAAGGTTTAAAAGTTTCTTTGCTTTCAAAAATCATTAGTGTAATCCCAAAAGGAATCATTATTTTTTGCATGACTCTTCAAGGGTAACTGAAAACTTACTAACCATTAATTACTGTGGGGATCAAACATTTTTTTTTGTTTGTTTGTAAAAAGTTGTTGTTACTATTACACCATTTATAGAAAAACTGACAGCCTGTAATTTTCTTAGTTGTATGCATTCATGGAATAAACATGCATGCATGTACACGTCTGCTTGTATTTTCACTGCAAAACAAATCACAAATGTTTATATTACCTTTCAACTTTCCTTATATTATATTAAATAAATGTAAAAGTGTTTTTATTATTAATTTTTGTTCTTATATAAATAATTATATTTTAACTTAGCATGACGTGGATTGTTGACGAAATGTCGAAACGTGAACGTATTTCATCTGCATCCTCGCACCAATTTTTTTTTAAATGCATGAACAGGCAATGAGAGCAACTATATTATGTCTATAACTATATATCAAGTATAAATACATCTGAACTTCGACAACTCATGCATATAGAGTCTCGAGTCCAGGTACAAACTAATTAATCCTAAAATGTGAAATTTTTACTACATTAACCAACTATAACTGAAACCACAATAAAAAAAAGTTCAAACCCAACATTATGAACCATCCACTAAATTATCATAAATTTAAATTTACTTAGAATATATGTGAATACAGAACATTATTCAACCAGTTCAGTGGAATGTATAATATATTACAAGAAATGAGAATATAAATATAAATGAAGAATTTGTAACATAACTCACATCCGCTATTTTATTTTTATTTTTATTTTTAATGTTTGATCATTAATAAAATTCTGGGTTTGGAAGATTACGAGATTCGGCCCAGCTTACTGATATTTCAAAAAGTGAAATTATTTTAAAACTTTTTGAAAATCGTAGTTTTTTTTAAACACTAAAATCAATTACAAGATAAATCATATCATATAATCTCTTATCTACATTTGTGGTCTCTTTTCCCTCTAGAAAATATGATATTTTCCATTTTTATATATATAGTTATGTTCATTGATTGTTCTTGTTTTGCTTTTTTGCCTTTATCTCATTTAAACTTCTTATGGATTCTTTGAGCATCTTTTGACTACTTTGAACCAGTAATCAAGGGGGCATCAGTTATCAAGCCACCCAACAATTGGCCGATCATTGGGTTGAGGTAGAAGACTCGGAATCCTTTTGAAAAACCAGACCGTTCGAAAAAAGAGGGATCCGCTGAGATCTTTACCACGATCGACTGATCACCATAAGTTCAAAGATCACTTTGTTATATGATGACACCCGTTAAAAACTAGATTAGCCTAACCAAACTTTTTGTATATTTGAACAAGGTTTTAGACATTTTGAACATAAGTTTCTTTCTAGTTTATGATCTACCAAACTCCTACACGTAGTTTCATGAAATTTTAATATTCCCATCATTTTAAAGAAAATTTCTCAATCATCTATCTATGATCTTTATTATTTTAATGCATTATCTTCTATCTTTGATTTGTGATTTGATTTCCACCATATGTAAGAAATCACTTGTCGGATTATGAATTTGATATATTATGATGAATAATGTTTAAGACAAACTTATTATATGGTCATCGTAATTAAGATGTTCTCAATGTTAGTTTTAACTAAGATTGTTATCTGTTTGGTTTTCTGATTCTTTTAACTTTTAATCGTTTTATTTTCATTTTGTTGACAAAAAAATAATAAGACCATTCAATATTTTTCGTTTGAAAATGTTCCATAAAACGTCAAAGCCATTGTTTAACGTATATTTTTTTCCTAGCTAATGAAATTTGATGTTAGAATGAATGTTGAACTACATTGACTTCATTGTTCATATTTTGCACATAAAATTTTAATATAGTTATATGATTAGTGAAATGATTAGTGGATTAAAAAAATGTGGGTTATAGGTTCTAGAATTGAGCTAATTGGCGGTCCTTGCATAATAAATTTTAGCTTGCTCTCACCAATTGATTTTCCACTGATCCAATATTTTTCCCATATATGTTATTCTTGTTAGCCTTTTTATTTTCTTTATTGCTTATTGTTTTGTTAGTTTTGCATTGCATATCGTGTTGCCTTGTTTTGTGATAATTTGTGATGTTTAGCTTTAATTCAAATAGTACGATAATAGTGACTTTGATAATTGTGAAGAGTGAAACAATGGAGTGATGGACTAGATAAAAGTATACATGAACCTTGGCTGTTACACAAAATTTGAATAGTTTTTTTTCCTTTTTTTATGTATATGTTTATTATAAAGATTGCTTACAAAAAAAATAGGGTGATAACACTTATGTTTCTTTTAGTAAAATATTTAGATATAAATCTATGAATTTGACCATCAAGTAGTTTCCTAAATTTGTTTTTGTTTTTTGTTAATTAGTTCCCGAAACATGAGGAGAGAGTTTGTGGAAGAATACTTCTTAGTCAAAAATATATTAAAAGTCTCGTTGCAACATATCCGGAACTATATTTAATGAAATGAGATACTAATTACCATAAACTCAAACAAAATATTCAATATAAGATATTGAATTGAAAACGAAAATCGCATGCCTGTGTTTGGTTAGTTCATGTTTTCATACAGAACAAGATCTTGAAATCAAAAACCATAAAGAATAAAAGAGAGAGAGACAGAGAGAGGGTGAATCGCAAGATTGAAACACAAAAGAAACAGAAGAAAGAACAAATGAATATTTGTCTTATGAACCAAAATGACAAGATTTGGTGGAAAGAATTGAAGCAATGAAGCTAAGTGTGGAGATAATAACGGGGACATTTATAGATACGGAGGTGAGTGAGAATACGACGGTGAGGGAATTAAAGGAGAAGATTGCGACGGAGGTGAACGTATCGGTGAAGCGTTTGATACTTGTGGTCGGAGATGAAGAGGAGAGAAGAACAGTGAATGAGGATGAAGATGAAATGATGTTGATAGATCTAGGAGTGAGAGAAGATTCTCATATGTATTTGTTCTTTAAGCACCCTGATTTGGTTTACAAGGAAGAGAGATCTCAAGGAAGAGGAGATGATACTGCTTCTATGGAGGAGATCTCGTCGGAAGCAGAGAGTAAAAGAGGAAACGGAGAAGAAGATGAAGAGGCAAAGCCGAAAACAGACGATGAAGAGGAAGATGTAACGATGGAGAATGGTGAAGAAGATAGAGAAGAAGAGAAGAACAATGAAGAAACAAAGGATGATGATGATGATGTTGAAGATGGAAAAGAGAAAGCAAGAGAGGGTGAACAAGGAGAAACAGAAATGGATAGAGATTCTTGATTTTATTTTCTTAAACCATTCCATTTTCATTATTTTTGCTTTTGTGATTATATTGTGATAATTGTTCTTGTTTAACAAGTAAGAAGCTTAATGAAAATTTTATGATTTGATTAGTTTCTTTTGTGTATTCTTCTTCATCTTCTTCTATGTACAAAACAGATCAAAGCCTCTTTGTACGGGAAATTCATTAACTAATATATCTTTTAACAACGGGATATTATCTCAAAACCAATCTGCTTAATTTAACATGATTAAAAACAGGATTATCTCTTAATAAATTCGATTATAAACGAGCACAACTTTTTGTTTTTGTTTTTAGTTATGGATCTTGTGTGGAAAGAAATCTGCCTTTAACATGATTATTTTCTATTCATGAACAAATTTAAATTCAGGAATAGCTACTATTTATAAAATTGTAGATTTTTTCTTGTAATTCATTTGGAAAAATCCATTCAATTATGTTAAAATATATTGTGCAAACCAATAAGTAAATCTGTAGGATTAAATGATATTTGATTTTAAGTAGTATTTAAAAATTATTGAACGAATAGCATGTGATTTTAACAAAGATTTTAAAATCATTAATCTTTGAACAACAAATTTTTATTTGGATTTCAAAATATATTAAAATCTAATAATCAATAATCTCCACTTTATAGCAATGTTTTTTATACGGTCAAATTTGAAAGGATTTTAATTGATTATGTATTTATCTTAGTTTGGAAATGTAGTGATATATTGTGTTGACTATGACATGTAACCTAATAGTTCAACCGTACATTGCATTGCCCAAATTAGATTGTATAGGTTTTATTATAGCGTTAAACTACCCGAAAACTTGTTTGGAGACGTAACACATCAACTACATCATGTTGAAGTTGTAGTCTGTTTAGTCTCTATATCATTTAAATAACATTTTTTATAAGTTTTTTTTTAAGGATTTATTTGATTTTGTAGTTGCCTTAATTTTTTTGAAATGTAATGATAATATCGTGTTGACCACCAAGTTCTTTTTGAGAATTAAAACATGGCCCCAAGAACCATAACTTTCTATACAATACACACCATAATGTCAGGATTAATCATGAGTTCATGAGAAGGACTTATTAAAAACCTCGAATACGAACCTTAATTTTGCAAATCTTAGTAACTACCACGACTAATAGAGCCTTTAAACACAAAAAGAGTCTCACCATTTTCAACACCATGCCACCGAAGACTACAATTCTCTCGCATAATCCGTTGCTTGTGTACAAATATATACTCGTCTCTTGGCAACGTCTTGTTAGCTTGTAACCCTTCTCTCATCTCCGAGATAGTACAAGAGTCCTTAATCTCCACAGGTATCCTCGCAGAGTTGAATAAACTAGATGACGTCTGCACCAAGAAACACAGTTTCCTCACCGGAGCAACGTCTTTGGCTCGGTTGATTGACTTGAGAAACACGACAATCTCTGAGAATTCTCTAATTCCGTATTCATGTAGGTTTCTAAAATCGTCAGCTAGCTCAATCCCGGAAAAGTATAACTGCATTCGCTTTATCGGTGTATTCTCAACAATGTGAATCTTGTCTTTCAAGCTACTTACCTACAAAAACATTTAACTTGTTAATCAAGAAACTTAAAAGCCTGTAATGAAGATGTGAGATGAAGCAATTCAAGTTACCGTTTCGGTTTTGTCTACTTCGATGGCGAACTGTTTCGACGGGAACTTGACGGTGACGTGGATTTTTTTAACGGCGGGGTTAGTAAAAGAGGATACGGTGAAAAGAGGAGTTACGGTGAGATCGATCCTGGTGCCGTGTGAGATGATTGGGTAATCATCCATGTCGAGACCGTCGAGGAGTTCCCAACAAGAAACAAAGAGAGTTAAAGAAGATGTTGGGATCTGAAGAAACTGTCTTAATCGTTTCTTGATGTCCAACACAGATTCCTGTTCTCCGACTTCCATGGTGAATTCTTGGGTGTATGAGACAATTGTCACTATCATGTTAAAAAAAATGATTGTGTTTTGGTATGTTTATGAAAAAAAAGAACTATGATTTCACAATGCGTAATATATATATTTATATACAGTGAAGAGCGCAAGTTGTTATAATGCATGTAAAAAAGACTCGAGGAAATAAGAAATTCATGATAATAACTGGATGTGTAGTTGGGTCTTGTTTGTGTCATTGTGTCTGTGTGTGTGTCTGTTATAACACTATGGGTCTATACGTGATATTCGATTGAATTTGGCATGATATTCGATTAGGTAGTTAGTGGAATAATTGAACAAAGGAAAAAGAAAAAATATATATATTAAATCAACTAAAGTTTAGAGACATAATATGGGACAAAAGAAAAATGATTCAAGAGTAAAGAACTCAGAGTAGTTGAGTGGAGACATGAGAGAGGAATGATTATGAAATTATTCAACTGATAAACTAAACAGAAAGAAAATCATGACAACATAGATTATATAACAACAGTTACTGAAAATCTATGTAATGATCACAGTTATTTAGCTTAATTTTTATTGTCCTCACGATGAGAAACTCTCTTTGCCTCGAGGGTATTTTAACTTGTCCTTGCAAGAAGATAAATGCGCGAAACTATGGCCGTCCCGACGACTACAATCGCCAGAGATTTAAGGACATTCTTTACACGAAAGATTGATTCATTCTTCGGTATCTCCAACAGATCCTTCATCTACAATACCATTAGCACAATAATCATAGCTCAGTATATTATTATTGCGTTGTTTTTAGTCAAAGATGTATATAATGAAAATTCCAGATTGTAAAGATTGTTACTAACATTTATGGGTTGGTTCCAGTTCTTCTTGATCCCCTGAAGATGCCCTCTACCGACAACTGCCACGACCGAGCTATGCTCACTTGCAACTCTTGACAGCATACATGCCATGTACCTGAGATATATATAATACAACATTTTGCAAAAATATCAGGAAAAAAATCTACATACAGAAGTCGATAAATTGTCACACTTTTCAATATTTTAAAGAGTAGCCAAAACATAAAGAAACGAGAGTTTGAAAGGATCATCATGGTTATGACTTTAAGACAGACCTTTTGGGTTTCAAGAAGAACCATATAGTATACACATTCAATAGAATTACTAGTGATAATGCAAGTTTTCGAGAACCCGGTCAATTAATCTGATGAAACTGGATAAATAGAGAGAGGAATACAATACTAACTTATCTCGCTCATGCACAAGTGTATCCATGAGAGATGGAAATTCCTTGCTCATTTCTTGAATCACCAATGTCAGCATATCCACATCGTTCATAGCTTTCAGCTAAAAGCCATACAATTTCATCAACACTCAATATTTACACTGACTGAATCACATAAGCTTCAAAGAGAAAACGAAAAAAGCAAAGACTTTCTACCATCTTCTCAAGTTCTTCAGGGCTCGGTAGAAAGACAGCTTGAAACACTATGCTGTACAAAAGCTTTACTTTGTGCCATAGAGGCATTTTAGCCCATGTTCTCTTCAACGTGATCTGCTTCATCAAATCCGAAAGAAAATAAATACTCAGTAAAACACTGATTCAAAACTGAAATACCAATGCATAAGATTCCTTTAAAAAAAGTTTTTAAGACTATGATCACTTATTCTTGGATCACCAAAGTCACCTGTACTGGACGATCACCTAGAATAACCTTGCCACCATATTTGTTTGCTTCTTCAAATGCCACACGAAACTCAGCACCAGGTAAAACATCAAGCTTACTGGCGATCTAACATAAGAAAAGGATATAAGTTATTAATACAGAAATTTAAGCTACCATCAAAGAAGATCTAAACCAAGGAAGCATGCCTTTGCAAGAAACCATCCGTAAGCTATTCCGAATGTGTTGTGTTTCTTCTTCCACATGTCTATCATTTCCGACACCGTCGGAATCTGGAAAACCAAAATATCGCACAGTTCCATAATATATAAAAAAAAAAGTTGGATAGAAGAGCTAGAAAATAAGTACATCTGACAGAAAACTACGTGATATAGCATCACATATACAACAAGTGAAGTAAATTCTCTATCTACAAGACATTTCCCGATCGGCAGCTCATTCATTAGTAATTCCAGTAGAAAATTTAGACATCTTCTAGCAAAAGAAGGGAAGACGATGAACAAATCTAGTCCATGATATCAGATTGTTAAACTGAAACTGGAGATATTATAAGAGTTATGTAGAGCAAAACCTTCAAAGTCTGAGGTGTGAGAATAGATAATCGACTTGAACACAGCTCCACGAAGACGACCTGTCATCAGCCACATTCTTAGAGAGAGAAAGATACATAAAAGAATTCACTGTAAAGGAGAAGAACCTGTGGTTTCATGAAGCTGACAATAGCTTCAACTTCTCGACATGATTCCTACAAAACAAAACAAAAATGCAATTGTTAGAACAACTATCCAATCCATATGAATGCCAATATACTATAGTTCCACATCAAGCAAATCAAAAAGGGTTAATATTATACAATACCCAATCCAAGCTAGTTAAAGCAAATAATTTCTAATGTTTAGGGAAGGTGTATGAACATTGTCCTCAATTTCAAGTCTATAAACCATATCTTTCTCAATTCCACAATGTTCCCGCTGCGTTTCTAATGTAAAGCTCAAATCTTTCTGCATTAACGTTTTCTGCAACCTCAAAATGACACAACCCCCCAAACATTACACCCCAACAATGCCTACCTAATATTTGAAATCCTTCATCATTATCCAAACATTTCCAAATCGCAAAACCAGTCACCAAGTTTCGATTTTTAAAGAAGATACCTGTGAAACATGAGCAGTGCCAATCAAATACACATCACAAGATCCGCCCTCCGCTGTAGAATCGCACGTTAGAACCATAACGCTTTCCGCGAATTCCTCAGGAAGCTCCAATTTCGTCGTCTCCACCGCACAATCACCACCACCATCCTCTCCACCGCAGATATCGTCGTCTCCGGCATCACCAGAATCAAGAATTGAATCTACGCCGGTTATCACTGAACCGGAATCGCTATTTTCTTCCACCTCCGCTTTCAGCTCCTCTTTCTCCACATTCACTATGCTATCGCTTAACGAGATATCTCCAGGAGGCCTGGGGTCATCGACGTGAACGTATTCATCTCCAAATTGAGCATCCGGCTCCAATGGTGTTACCGTCGGTTCCATATAACAATGAGCAGAGTCGTCTGAATCTTCGTCGACGGTGACAGTTCTCTTCTCCACTGTGCCTTAAATTTTGGTTTTAATTTTAAAATGTTATCAAAAGACTAAATTTAATACTATAGGTGAAAAAGAAACAAAAGAGAAACATATTTGGCTTCTTGCCCTATAGTTGAAGTAAAATCTAATTCCAAAGTTGAATTTCTTCTTTAATAAATTAAATTGATTGATTTTAATACTATAGTTTCTCAACTTTCTTTTAAATGATAAATGGAGAATCTATCTTTTTATTTTATTGACTAATAATTTATTTCTTTTAACATAATTTATCCATGTATTTGGTATTTAAATCATGAAATTACCTTAATTGAACATGTCAGTCAAAAAAAAATTTGGTAGAGGTTTATTTTATTGACTACTCATTCCTATCGTTTTAGTCAAACTATTTTAGGAACCTTACCTTATTAATCAAGCAACAACATTTTTCTCCTGTCAGTCAAAAGAAAATTAATGCTAATTTTATTTAATGCATATAGCTTTTTCGTAAGTTAATTTAC
>AFAN01000206.1:0-40067 GCA_000218505.1 Schrenkiella parvula
TAAAACCTATTGATCAAATGATTCTTTTGGAGTTACAAAACAACAATTAACAAAACAAATTTCGAACATTTTTTTGAAATGTTTTTTTTACAAATTTTTTTTTCAAAATTTTTTTTTGAAAACTTTTTTTTCAAGAAACGTTTTATGAATCATTTCCTAAAAATATGGAAATCATTCATAAAATTTTAAAATAAGTATATCTTTCCTAAAATTTTAAAACATATTTTTAGTCTTCATAACATTTCAAATATAATTTATATATCATTTTTAGTCTTTATAACATTTTATATTATTATTTTAACATATTTCAATCATTTTCTTAGCTGTTTAAAACTATTTTAAATGTTTACTAAAGTTTTAGGAACTCTTCACTAAAGTCTTATGAACTTTTTCCTAAAAGTATGTAATCCATTCCTAAAAAATAAGTATATCTTTGCTAAAAATGATGAACAAAAATTTTTGAAAAAACAAATTTGGAAAAAAAAATATTTTTGAGGAATTGAAAAATATCTCAGTTATATACTTAAATTGAAAAAATTTTGAAAAAAAAATCAAATTAGAAAAATATATAACAACCTGAAACATTGCTAACTCTATCAACAAAACAACATAGAGATACAACAATAAAAACTCTTAAACCAAACTCTTTTTAAGTTAAACGGGTTTATCGGGTACACGTTTAATTTTTAATAAAACCCTTTTAGGTAATGAGTTTTAAAAGCATAGCCCAATTAAACCTCATAAATACAAATATGATAAATGGGTTTAAATGAACATTTATTCATAACAGATACCCATTTAAAACCCACTAAATTAAAACCCATATTAACATCTCTATACTTGACATCCATTCATGAATGTATACAAAGTCAAATTCTAAATTCTTTGAAACTGCGACACTTCACACATATAGGTAGATACTTTTAATCATGCACATGTAAAATGTATTATTTTCAAAAAAATCTATTAAGAAGAAAACTTCAACATAACCCTTTAACGAAGGTCTAAGTGCATACATTTGTATGATATGAATATGTGTTTCAATCACTAAATGTGGGCTTTCCACGATTTCAAATGGACTTTAGTCCCATCCCTTTTGCCGGCTTAGTTATCAAGTCCCTAGCTAATCTTTTTATCAAATGATAGATTTTGTTGAGACCGAATAAATCATTTGGTAATCATCACATCAGTGATCAACACACGTACCATGCTATCTTGAACGCTCATGTATCGCGCCTTCCCATTATACACTTGGCTATAAGCCGTAGCCAAGGTAGCTTGACTATCAAAATGGATAGAAATTGGTGATATTGGTCTCGGCCACAATAAAATTTCGTAGAGTAGGTTTCTTAGCCATTATGTCTCTTTATGAGCAGCTACTAATCCTACAGATTCTGATTCGATAGTCGAACTTGTAATGCAAATTTTTTTTTTAAAAGCCCATGAAATGGTACCTCCTCCAAGCAAGAACACCTAACCACTTGTAGAAAGATGATCTTCCATGTTGGCTATCCAACTCGCATCCTAATACCATTCTAGGACCAAAGGAAACCGACATAGAACAAACCATAATTTATGGTTCCTTTGAAGTACTTGAGCACCTGTCTTAATGCTTGTTAAGTACAAGGATTACTAGTGTATTTTACTCAACCTCCTTACAACGTAGGCTATATTTGGCATAGTGCTTGTCATGACATATATTAATAAATCAATTACGTGTGAATACTCGATTCGTGACACTGTTTTCCCATGTTAAGCACAAGCGTATCCATGTGAGTGTTCATTGAAGAACAACTCTCACCACTGAACATTTGAAGACTAAACCTCCCTTCAATGTAAGAAAGATAATCAATTTTATGTTAAATAATATTTTATATTTATTGTTAAAATAGCATTTCTAACCAAAACAATTTTTTTTCATCAAAAACACAGAATTGCATTTTCTGGTAAGAGCCACAAAGTATTTGTTTCCTCTCCAAATGGCAAAGCGACATTTTTTTTGTCAATACCGCGAAATCATGTTTTACTGTCCAACCCACATAATCGAATTGTTCACTGAATCCATAAATGTGTTTTGCTGCCAAAACCACAAAACCATGTTTTTCGTCAAAACTGAAAATTCATATTTATCTCCAAAACTGTAAAATCGTATTTTTTTACCAAAACCATAAAAACGTATTTTACCAAAAAACCGCAAAACCGTTTTTTCTTGTCAAAATCGTAAAACTATTTTTTCTTCCCAAAACCGAAAATCATGTTTTCCTGCCAACACCATAACATCTTGTTTTTCCACCAAAACCGAAAAAAAAAAATTACTACTAATAGTGCAAAATCGTGTTTTGTCGCCAAAAGAGAAAAAATCGCATTTTCCGCTAAAATCAAAATCATTTTTTTCCACCAAAAAATGCAATTTTTTGGCAAAAAAGTGTAAGTTTCCGTCAAAACTGCATACCAAAATTTCCCACCAAATTATAGTTTCGTGTTTTCGAGCCAACCCACAGGAAATTAAAATATTTTTATTTGAATATTATCATTATTTGATGGCAAATCTAATTTTCAATATATATAATTAGATTTTATTATTATACTGATGTAGATTGTGATTTTTGGAGTTGATTTGAACGAGATTTGGTTTGATGATAGGCCTCCTCTTATTCTAAAGGTACAATATGCTCTTCTATGTTTCCCTTAGATGTTGGGGTTGCTTACATTTGTCTGTATTTTCTCATGTAGTGATATGTAAAGTTGTATAGTCTTCCAAAAGCTCTGATCTTTGTGACTATTTTTTCTCCAATGATCTTGTCAGCTTCTTATAAGTTTCATATTTCTTGAATAGATTGTTGGATTACTAGTTGATGGGGCTTAATTCACATGACTAACGCATGCATTTTCTCCACTGTTTCTGATTCGATGGTAGTTTGATTTGTGATTATTACACGTCTCTCCTATATTTGTACAAGTAGAAACTGTAAAAGTCAATATCGGTCTCTTTTCTTACAGAACGTTCATTGACACCTTTCTTTTGAGGTATTTGCCCTTTCTTAAACTTAAAGAACAAAAGATTGGTTTATCATCAATACTATTGCTTGAAAGCAAGTATATATATAGCTTTCTATTATGTAGTTTTAACCGTCTCTTTGTAAGTCGTATTTTGTTTTGTAGTTTTCAACAGTCTCTGGTTAAACTGTATTTGTTTATCTGTCTTTCCTTTTATCTTATTACCTTTGATTTTACTTGTCTTGTTTTTCTTTGTATATTGATCTTGTTTCAAACTCGCTTTAATTTCTGTCTATAGCGTGGAGTTTCCTCTTGTTCGTTTTTCCCGCTTATTCTTTAAATCGGTTTCCTAGTCTTGGAACTATGAACAAATGCCTCTTAATGAGGTAATCTTAATTACCTCCCTGAAATGTCTCTGATGACAGAACACAAAAGAGCTTGTCCTGCAGTTTTCGAGTCACTGTAAAATCGAGGTAATCTTAATTACCTCTCTGAATTGTCCCTGACACCAAAAACGCAAATGAGCTTGTCTCGCTTCTTTGAATAACTCAGTTTCATAGTCTCCGGAGCTATGAACAAATGCCTCGTAACGAGGTAATCTTAATTACCTCTCTGAAATGTTCCTTATGACAGAACACAAATGAGCTTGTCCTGTGGTTTTCAAGTCACCGTAAAATCGAGGTGATCTTAATTACTTCTCTGAATTGTCCCTGATACCAAAAACGAAAATGAGCTTGGCCTGCTTCTTTGAATAACTCATAAGGAGGTATCTTATATAATACCTCTCTGAAATGTCTGTGATGCCAGAACGCAGATGAGCTTGTCCCGCTTCTTTTAATAACTCGGTTTCCTAGTGACATGAGCTATAAACAAATGCATTGTAAAGAGGTAATCCTAATCACCTCTCTGAAACGTCCTTGATGGCAGAACGCAAATGAGCTTGTCTTGCTTCTCTTAATAACTCGGTTTCATGGTTACCCAAGCTATGAACAAATGCCTAGTCCTTGTAACTTGTAACTACATACGTTCCCCCTTCTTTGAATAGCTCAGTTTCCTAGTCACCCAAGCTATGAACAAATGCTTTATTTCTTGATTGAGTTTATACATACATTCGGCTCTTAAGCTTATCTGTTTCTGTTTATGCAGGTTGACCTCAATACTACAAATTCATTGTGTGTACACACTATCGAGAAGTAGTAAACAAACATACAGAAGATCAACACAAGAGTTTCATTCCATTTAAACAAGCTTACTGATGTCGTCTAACTCCACATTTCTATCTTTCTTTGCATGTAGTTCTCCTTCGGGTTTGGAAGATCACCACAAGAGTTTCAGGTTATTTTCTTTTCACTCATTTATGTTTTGGGTTAGTTCTTTTCCTCGGAGTTCTATTTTAGGAATTGGAATTGGTATTTAAAAGATATGCATATTGTTTTTGCTTTTGTTTTTAGTTTTTTTCGTTCTTAAAGAAACTAGAAACTACCTTTAAAATTTGTTTTCTTTCTTCTCAATTTTCCGAATCCGTATTAGGCTTTACGTTATTGTTGTTTCTCAATGTTGAATTGATCTCTTTAACTTCGTATTATTATTTCGTACATTAATTTTCTCTCATAAGAAAATTGATTGTTGAATGTTTATAAAAGCTAACTTGATTGTAGCATTGAGATCGTCTCACTTATATACCTAAGGTATATTTTTATTATAATGTGTTTTATCATATATATTGGCAATGCTGTGAATTATGAAGGTATGAAATTTCTAACATAAATCAAATGTTTCAGCATAAGTTTAGTAGATCTCATGGTTCTTGAGTGATAGTCTCACATAATGTGTTTATAATGCATAATCAGGTCTTTTCTTTGTTTGCTAGTTTCTAACTAAATTAAATGTCTTTCATACTTTCTGTTGGAGCATACTCGTCTTATGCTTTCCCTTTTACAATTGGAGGTTTGAATCTTATTTCCACATGATTTCTCTTAATTCTGTAAACCTATTGGCATATGTTCTTCCTTATGTTTCATGTTAGTTTTCTAGTTTTATTCTTTCTTGGTACTGTTCTTGTTATGGTCTGGCCTTGGTTATTTGGGATTCAGCCATACTTAGATGTTGTTATTCGTGTTGCAAGCTTCATCTTATACAAATTTTCCTTAAACTTGTTTTAATTGTCATATGTATCTGTTTCATATGCTTCTGCTTGTGTCATTTGTAGATTTGATTGCTATGTGTAATGTTTTTATACTTGTTATACTATCAATTATACTCGAGGTTATTTGGGATTCTGCCATACTTAGATGTTGTTCCTATTCCTGATATAATTTTAGAGTTGATTGATAACTGCAGTGTTTCTAATACTTTTTTTATACATGTGATTCTTTATGAAAAAATATTCATATAAATCGTCAAATATCAATATTTTAATTCCTTTATACAATGATCAAAAGTTGCATATCTTGTCACGTTTGAGTTATGATAACTTGATTAAAAAAATCATCCAATCACATGCACTGAATGTTGGGGCTTTCATATGAGTGTAGGAAACTATGTAACAGTTGAATTGGGTTTTCATATGAGTGTAAGAAACTAGGAAACTAGTTTGTCTGTGCTCGGCTTTTCTAATATGGTAAGATTATATTTTTGAGAAGTTTGTATATGATTTATTACGGAAGCTTATGTGTGATAAAACCATATTGTTGGTATTTGCTTCTCCGACTCTCATCTCTTTGAAAAGATTGTCATTCCTTCTCTTTTGTGGTGGTCATCTTGTAATGCTTTGCTCTTATGTTCTTGGGGATGAAATGTTTTTTCTTTTTTAATTTCTTGTTTTTCTAATCCTAGTTATGTTCATGTTTTCTTATATTGTGTGCTGATATCATTTATAGAATTGAGATTCATCAAGAAATGCGTTGGATTAAAAAAAAACCAAATCAAATAGAATCGAACTAAAATTTTTGGTTTTGAAACTTTTAACCGATCAGTGACACTGCATAATGATTTTTGGTTTGGTCTAGTTCAGCACACCCGAACTAATCGGTTCTTCATTTGTTTTGTTTTATAAATATTTTATATGTTCGAACTGGTTTTGAAATATCTAAATCCGTTCTTTTCAAAATAATTGAAGCATCGAACTAATCTAAATATATTGAATTATATTGAAATATACCAAAATTTTCTTTACTCATTCGCCTAAGATATAAATGTATCAAAACTGTACTGACTCACCTCTTGAATTTTCAACAACACCTGATGGTTAAATTTTTTTTATTCTGGCTAGAGCTTGAATTATTTTCTTGAGATAAGCTATGACCTATATAATAACTGGTACTACAAGAAATGCAAAACCGTAAAGACAGATCCATGCTTATGAGATCATGAGAACTACCAAGAAGTTAAACAGATAGAGCTGTTTCTGATTCATTACTAGATCAAATTTACACTTGTCGACAATATTTGGTTCACTAAGTCTAAGTTCTCATGCTTTGCATCAATGAGGAAATGTAACTTATATGATCCATTTCCGGCCCATTCAACATTTTCATATATTATACAATTAAACTAAATAATCGGTCACAAGGCCCACAACCCACATGACCCATTCAACATTCTTTTTTTCGTCACAAGCAATCTAAAACTATTTTTAATAAATCAACTAAAATTTATAGTCTAGCGGTTTGTGCTAGTGGCATCCAATGTCATCGTCTGGATTCGAACCCAACTTAATTCGTATTATTGAATTGTTGACAAGAAAAACTATTTTTAATAAATCAATAATGTCTAGTACTAAACTCTAATAATTATTATACAGAGTTCCATATTAACCTATAAATTAACGTAAGAGAGATATTTGCGCTACTTTATATCCGCACAAATACCGAAACACATTTCTATATGTGGTATTTAAACCATTATTGAGCTCACAGTGTTTTAGGAAAAAAATGGCCTATAAGATACATAAAGATATATTGAAAGAAACCATTGGTCGGTTTTGGTATATATAGATGAAACATGATCTAAAACAAAACTTGTGATGATGTGCTTTTGGTATAAAATGAAAATAAGAATTATTTTATTCATCAGAAAAAGTATTAGAGTACTAAGATTACCTGTACTACATGTTTGTTTTGTATTGTTTTTGTTATTAGATTGTTGTTTTCTTATTCTTTTAAATCTTTTAAAATATGATCAACGTGTAATTACAACAAAGCAAACAGTAGAATACTTTTATTAATGGATCATTTTCCTTTTTGTGCAACTTTTTTGGTGCAACTTTAAACTGCATTATTCGATTATTATATGTTGACTAGGATTATTCCTGTGGCGTGGGTTATGTAAATATTTTTTTATTTATTATATATATCATATTGTTGAAAAGCGTTTTCATTTTTTTTTGGGGTCTGTATTTTTTTCTGATCGTTTTGATAAATTAGTAGGATGCAGAACATTTAAGAATGGTTTAATTTTTAATTCTGAAGAAATTAAAATTACTTTAACGATGACAATTTTTGTAGCCGCATAAACGTATAAACAAAATATTTTAAAGGCCGTGAAGAAAATGTTGTAGCATCATTCATGGCGCTTCCATTCGTCTTTGTAATTGTAGGTGAGATTCAACTTCATCCCATTGGTGGTATTTAAAAAAAAATTCCATTTCTTCTTCGGTAACTTTTAATTGCAGGAATGGATTTGTCAAAATAAAATCTGGTGCCTAAGCTCGACTTGAGTAGTAATCTGCCTGCATTATTTCAAAAGATGTGTTAACAAAGTACATTTAGATACATCATCAATTTGTGAATATTAGATTAATAATGTACATACCTCCTTTTTTATTTATATTGGTAACCAAAACGGTTGTGAACTTCATTTCCTTGATTCTTGAAAGGTAGCAAAAGTTGACCGCATGTTTACCTTTTATAGATAGCTTCACCATTGGGGACCTGTAACAGGCTGACGTTTGAATATTTGTATGCAATTTTTTTTTAGTGTGTACTTGTCCAACAACAATCCAACGATAAGTTTTGAATCATCTTGGGTGTTATATCGGGTGTTTCCCTATATCATGCGTATCCTGCCAACAATATCTTTTTTTCTTCTAATTGTTTATTTTGATAAATTAAACTGGTATTTAAATATTAGTTGATTATTTACAACTTAGATTTAATAAAAGTTACCTGGTTGTTCTGTGTTTGAGTTGCACAACTTTAGTAGGTGACGATAGTGTTGAACCCATAACTTGTTGGTAGGTATTTTGTCAACGTAGTGTTGAATTGGAAGTATTGTTGTAACTTTAATAAAATATTTATGGGAGGCGAGTTTGAATCGGTTGTTATGTAGATCGACTATGAAATTTGAAATTTCATATATTTCGCCTTCTTATACATTTTTTTTTCTCGCTCTACAGTTAAATAATCCATTCTAGTTTGTACCATTTCAGCCTATTTAAGTAAAAAAATATTTGTTAGCAAGTATGTGTGAGAAAACTTTAGGTTAACGTATGAACTCATACCTTGATGTTCAATAGTAACAGGACCATCCCCATTTCTATCTTTGTGTTCGAGTGATGTTGTATATCCCACATGCGAGTGATTCGTACAATGATTGGCAAATATTTGTCAAAAAAAAATTCAACCCTAACTTCTTCTTCTTTCACCATTCGTACTCATAATTCATGTAATTGGTAATTTAAATGGTTTGTTAATCTTAACAGATTGTTTAGTTTTGTTTTAAATTTTTTCCAAAAAATTTTAAAGTAGAATATTTGTTTTTTGGAAAGAAAAAAAATTGGCATTGGAAACCTTTATGTGACAAACGTTTCCTTTTAAAAATCAAGCAAAAAAAATATCAGAGTTGTACTTCTTTAATTTGCAGTTTTGTTAATCTGCTTACATGTTTGTAAAAATACAGAATAAAACAATAAGAGTAATCAAGCAAGTAACTGTTATGTAAATAAAAAGAAATTGAAATATAGTTTCCTTTTATATTTTATTATTATAATGGATGAGATCATGTACCTCACTTCATGGAGAGAGCAAGAAGACTCGGGTGTTGAAGGAGCCTTTTTTTTAAGTGGGTGTCTTAGTTATATTTAGGTTAGAATAGATTAGGGTTTAATTATAATTATTAAATGGATTTAGTTGTTGGGTCATAAGTTTGCTAAAAGGCCCAATGTTAATTGGTAAGGAAATGTTTTTTTTTTTTGAGATTTTTTTTTTAAATTAATTTTAAACACAACAAATAGTTGCATTTAACCTGAAATGTAATGTGAAAACAATGGTTAAAGAATATGGTAAAACTTTATTACTAATTAATTCTTATGATTGTAAGTTTTGCATGCTTTTAAGAATTTAGATATTTTAAAATTATATCCGAGAGAAAATTAAGGTTGGATTCACCGAAAACATAATCTATTTTCTGAAGGACAATGGGCCAAAAGCAGAGAGAAGCGAGTTGGTGGCCCATTGAAGATATGTTTCTAGGAGAGAAGACCGTTAATGGCCCATTAAAAGTATTTTTTTGGCATGCCAATCTGCTGTTGACACGTGTCCCTTTTTTTAGAACAGATTTTTGCTGATCTGGATGGCCTAAGGAGCCCCTAAGAAGCGAGTTGGTGGCCCATCGAAGATATGTTTCTAGGAGAGAAGACCGTTAATGGCCCGTTAAAGGTATTTTTTTTGCCCGCCAATCTGCTGCTGACACGGGTCTCTTTTGTAGAACATATTTTTGCTGATGTGGTGATGTAATTTTTTTTAAAATTGATATATATTACATTATATAAAAGAAGAGGAGACTAAGTCGGAGTCTTCTGAGGATGAACCAGAAGAGAAGCCGGTCATAAGAGAGTTCCTACTGGCTAGGAGAGCAGTAAGGGTTAAAACCAAAGCCGAGGAGAATGAACAAAGGGAGAATTTCTTCCACACGCGGTGTTTAGTCAAGGGCAAGGTTTGTACTTTGATCATAGACGGGGCAGTTGTAAAAATGTGGCCAGTCTCACCATGGTGAAGGAACTCGGTCTAGAAACTACCAAACACCTGATGCCATATCAACTACAATGGCGAAATGCTAGTCCTTGGCCAAGTAAAGGTACCTTTGTCAATTGGTAAATATGAAGATGAGATCTTGTGTGATGTGTTGCTAATGGAGGCCGGACACATACTTTTGGTAAGACCGTGGCAATATGATAGGAACGTGATACATGACGGACGGTCCAACAAACACTCTTTTGAGTACAACGGTAAAATGATCACTCTTGTTCCTTTAACTCTCATGGAAGTATGCCAAGATCAGAAACATTTAATGAGAGGAGCACCTAGGCGAGCACAACTGATCCCAAAGATGGTGACAAGCAAATCCAAAGCCTCGCCAAAGAAAAGAAAAAGGCTAAAGCATCTAACTTATTTGCTAAATCTAGTGACATCAAGAGAGTTTTATATTCTAAAAAAAAGATGTCAACAAAAGTACTTTTTGAAAAGAGGTCAAATATGGCACCCTCGGAGAGTTTGTATTTCGAAGAAACCGTACTTTATGACTTAAGATATTGTCTTAAAAATCAATTTATGAGTGCAAAATCAATAAATAAAATTAAATAAGTTAATTAACTATAAAAATATAAAAAAAATGTCAAAAAAATAAGATGAGACATGACAGGCTCTTAGAGCTTGTGTTTAGAAAAAAAACTTTATTTTACTATATAAGATGAAAAATATAATTCTTAGCACTTTATCCTAAATGACCATAAATAAAACAGATATAGAAAGCATTAAAATATTAGATAAGATATTAGATAAGATAGGTGAATAAATTAATTGTAGATTTTGAAAAATAAATATCTATCGTAATTCAGGAAAAGTAAATAATGTAAGAAAATTAATTTTGTGAGTGAAAATGAATGAATAAAAATAAGTAAATAAATTAATTGTAGATTTTGTAAAAAACAAATGTCAAAAATTAAACACATGACACCCTCTCAACGCTTGTATTTAGAAAAAAACTTATTTATTTATCTTAGAAAAATATATCTATGAGTGAAAATCAATAAATAATAAATAATTGAGTAAATTAATTGTATATTTTGAAAATAGAAATGATGTCAAAAAGTAAGGTGACACATAATATTTTAAGAAATTTTATTTAATTGAATAAGATATATTGTCTTAACAAAAATAGATTTACTTTATTTGTCTTAAGACAAATACATTTATGAGCGGATTTTTTTGATTTAAAAATGTAAAGGGGAAAAATCTTATTAAAACTCTAGTTTTCCTACACCAAGATTCTTAAAACTTATTATTATCTTAAATGATAATTGTGGGTGGTTTAGTTTTGGTAAATGTAGACTTTTTAAATTATTATTTTTTATAAAGAACATGTAGCAACTTTTGATAGATTGTATATATAAAAAAACTTTCAAATAACAGATATGATATTATTTTTCGAACAAATCTACCGACTGAAAAACAAGGATATTGCCATAACTAAAAACAGGAGATTCATTTTCTTGGCATGTGTTTCCTAATTTTTGCCTACTTGTCAAAAAAGGAATGAATATTTTACAAATATGTTTATGTTAACAAAATAAAAAACATAGTGGAGATTGTTTCACAATTATAAAGTTGATATACTTTCAGTCAAAAACAGAATTTCCAAAGTTATTTTAACAAATCTTTCTATTATATAACCAAGAGCATTGGAAAAATCATATGACGTGCTGCCAGAGAAAATTAATTTGGGAGATGTGTTTTTGTCAATAAATGCAGTATGTGCAAGCCGACAAAAAAAAATGCAGTATGTGCCTTAAAATTCAAATGGTGATATAACTACGACAGTAATATAAAATACTAATACAAAATACTAGTCAAATTGGAGAAGCTTATGTCTAAGAAACTTTATATCAATCGATAAAAACACACAAAGAGGAAATAACTATGAGGAACCTAAGAAAGGTTCGGAAGAGTCACATGACAACCAGTAAATTTTTAAATGAATTTTGCCTTTTTCGTTTTTTGTCAACTAATTTTATAAAACAAATCAAATTTGATCAGTGAAAATTGTCTTCAGAAACCGTTACTACAAATTGATTATGACATATGAAAAAGAGATATTATTGCTCGCGTTCCTTTGGTAAAATAATCGTCAGATACATTTAAGTTATCCAAATTGAAATAGACTAAAATCATCAACTCGATTTCCAAGGTTGAGAGATTTGGTGAAATAGGTAGTTTCTAAAAGTTTGTTTGTAGGAAAGTACTTTTGATTGTTTTTTAGAAGATTGGGATACTTATGATTTTGTGTCAATGTTTTTAAGATCATATTGTCCTTATCCGTTAATTGGGTTTGTGAAAATTTTTGGTTTACTAATATCCTTTTAAATTATAGAAACTAATATACAGTATGCTTTCTTATTTAAAAAAGATATATTATCATAATATATTTATTATAAAAAAGATTGAGACCAAGATTTTATTTGCTCTTATTTATTAACTCATAGTTTTTTTAATCTAAAAAAAAAATGACAAAAGATATAAAATAATTTTTAAAAAAGGACTGTTGAATCCGCAAGAAATGAAAAAGAAAATGAGAACAATAGAATTGAAAGAGGTAAGTTGGTGCTACAATTACATGAATAATTATGAATGTTAGTCTGCAACTTATGAGAGTGTATTTTGATATAACTAACTATTGGTTTGCTATTAATCGTGTCTTCAATAGTAATATCTAATTAAAAACCTCTTTTTCACAATTCAATGCTCTTTATTTCCCACATAGTTTTAGAATTTTTTTTAATTATTTCTCTAAAATTAGTAGCACTCTACATTAGAATCGGAATGGCTTTTGCTAGTCTCTGATAGTATACCAAATTGAAAACATCATAATCCCATATAACCATATTGAAAGTTTGACTTGCATTCCACACCAAAAATATCCCTTAAAACTTAACTTGAAATAAAAAAAGGGGTAAACATGATGGTTTAGTAAAATTTAAGAAGAAAGACATAAATGACTTTGGATTTCAGTTAAAGAATTTAATATAAGCTAGATACTAATATGATGGTTTAGTAAAATTTTATTACATTAGGAAAATGAAAAAATAAATTAGCTTTAGATCTAAGGTTTTTTATAAGTAGAAAAATAAAATGGACCCAAAACCCTGTATTTAAGATGTCATATATTAAATTCAAATTCATCATCCACATATAAATATTAAAGTGTCCAAACAAATAGGATTTGAATATCTGTATTCAGATGACGAACATGGCTTTCTTGATTTTACCGTGATGGATTTGCAACTTTACAGTAAGTAATCTACTTCTAGCACGCATAGCAAAAAAGTTAAGATTCTGAAATAATTGAATTCGAATTCATCTATGAGATAGAGACGATTTGAATATTATGATGGAAATTACACGCTTATATGTTACAATACATACAAAATAGTATCTCGAATCAGTTTTTTAACATACTTGTTATCGCTATTTTTGACCTAAATCTTGTTCCTACTCCTAGATAGCAACAAAACTCAAACATAAGCATAATCCAAAACCAAAAGAAGGTTGATAAAAACAATTAAAAAAATGTAAAAAAAGAAAGAAAAAAAGCAATGTTTTAGAAGTTAAAACTATATATTTATGAAGGTTAAAAAAATGACAATAAAAAGAGCATGTCAGTTATGAAAGCTTCAGGACATTTTCTTGAAACTTCAGAACAGATTTTAGACTGTTGATCTCTTAGCAATGCTCACAATTGTTCAACCTCCGGAAAATGATCGGTGCACCGTGCTGAGGATAGAGCAACATGAGGACAGTAGGTGCATGCTGGTAAGTAGGAGCCAAGTGAAAAGTGAAGCGTTGGATCAATATTGCAAGTGTCAATTTGGCTTGAAGTATAGCAAGATTCTGACCAATACACGTTCTGGCTCCAAGACCAAACGGTATGAACCCAACAGGGTGTTTCGCGGCACGAGGCACTCCATTTGCGAATCGATCTGGATTGAATTCGTTTACATCGTTACCCCAAATTGCTTGATCATGATGGACAGCTATGATTGGGACTAGAAGCTCTGTGCCACAAGGGATTTTGTATCCTCCTAGCTCAACATCCGATTTTGCACGTCTGATTGTTGCTACTATTGGTGGATACAGCCTTAAGGACTCGTTAAGAATCATACTCAACTGCAAATTTGGAAAAAAGATAAAACATAAACATATCAACATTGTCTCTTCTTCATATATTTACCATTTGTGTCTTGGATCCACATATGTCTGAATAAAAAGATTAAACGAATGTGATTATCTTCATTAAAGCGAAAACTATTTTATCCTTTCAAACAAATATACATAAAACCAAATTATGAGTAGAATTGTATTTTTTTGTAAATAATTTTTATAATAATTTAGGGAAAAAAATGTTGTTGTACATTACTTGGGGAGATATTAAAATAAAATAGTTTTGTTCTTGACATGTGTAGAATTAAATGCTATAAAATTTAGAGAATAGGCGACAAAAAGTCCATAATTAACGGTAGCGGAAACTGTCATTACCAATTCATCCTTTTATCTGTAATTTGTCTTTTTACTTTGTTTGGTCAAGAATTTAAAGAAAATTTTAATTTTGAGATAAAAAAATATATATATATTTCGGAAACTGAAATGATACAAAGCAAAAAAGCAAGAAAGAGAAAAAACGCACCGTTTTAAGCTTAACGACATGGTCTTTAGTGGGGACATCACGTGAGCCGCAGACCCTGAGGACCTCATCACGTGCTTTGGCCTGCCACTCCGGGTGCATGGCTAGCAAGATGGTCGTCCACGTCAGCAAATTAGATGTTGTCTGTTTTCCGGCGAAAAAGAAGCTTTTACACTCCTCTACAATATCCTGCACCGTCACATTTTTCGCCTGAATCATTAAACCCAACAAATCCTTCGCCGTCGCCGCCGTCGTCGCCGCAACCGGCTCCATCTCCTTACTTTCTTCGCCGCCGTTCTTTCTCCGTCGCTCTATTAGCTTCAACAATGACTTCCTTATCTCCTTGTCTAACTTCCAAGATTTCAAATTCCCTCTCGTCGGAAAAAATCTGACAAAATCAAGAATGTGATATTCATGTTACTCTTCTCGGACCAGAGACAAGAACATGTTAATTAGTTAGTCTCTTTAACTTACCTGTATCCAGGAATGAAGACTTTTTGAAAAGCTTCGGCACAAAGAAGCATTTGTTGAGCTTGAAGTCGAAAAATTGCTCGACCATCTTCATAGCTACTTCCAAAAGCTGTTCTGCTTATAACATCTTCAGTTAAAATCTGAAACCATTCATAAACATCAACCTCAACTTCACCGGTTTCCGATAACTTCTCCGACCATTTCTCCACCATCTCCGTCACACTCTTTAACACCACCGGTACAAGCAACTACTCAAAAAAAAAAAACATAGTTTTGATTTAGCAACATCACAAGAAAATACTCTTTGTTGATAATAGAATGTAATGAGAATGGTTTACTTTGAGATTCTCCATGTGAAAAGTTGGACTAATGATTTTGCGATGATGAGCCCATTTTTCACCTTTAAGGCTAAGAAGTCCATCACCTTCAAGCTGCTTGACCAAAGGATGAGCTTCATTCTTCTCATAAAACTCAGATTTTGAGAATATTTCTCGAATCAGATCCGGATCCGCTACAGTTAACCGGAAAGTTGGACCAAACCAAACCAGAAATGTAGCACCTAAAAATTAAAAAAAAAATTAATTAAACAAAACATGACAAAAGGAGCTCTAAACATGAACAGATCCTGAAGTAGGAACTTTGACAAAAAAGAGTGTATTGTATTAATGTCCCAAGTGCTCTTCCATATTTTACCAAATTGCTGCAATTTAATTCACTGCACAGAAACCAAAATTTCAAAAAAAACTTTTTTTTGTTTCTGTGACTAAAGAAAGAAGACAAGAGTTAACAGAGAGGGGAAAATAAAATGATGACTAAGCCCGTGAGGAAGAACAGAGCCTCCTTTTTCACATCAAAGTACTGACATCATAATTTGATCATGACAAAACAAAACACATCAAAAAAAAAATAGATTTTTGTTTTTTATTTTGGTAATAAAACAAAATCCTTTACATTGCTTGACTTGAAAACTCATTGTGTATCATTTAACAGAGAATCGGAACCAAATCACAACAACAAGAAAAGAAACAATTTTTATTTCAACTTCAAGAAGATGAAGAAACCCAAATCTCAAAAACAAGAAAAGAAAAAAAACAACCAAAAAAGAGTCTTGTAGTCAATTTTTTAGTTTTAAGAAAATTTTACAAAATTAGAAACAGAGTAAGAGCAATCTGAATCTGGAGAAAGGAAACGAACCGTAGATTTTTCTCCAGTGATGGTAGAAAGAGAGAACTCTTGGAAGAATATTGTGAGAGAAAGGCATAGGATGAGAAGAAGCTTTAAGCATCATACCAACAAGTTCTTTAACATTACCGATGAAGAAATGATAAGGAGGACCTCGAATTCCTTGTTTTGAGAAATGTTCTTCGATCTTTCTTGGTCTCCACCAAAGCAAAGACATGCCTTTCACCATTACAAGGATTAACATTACAGACAAAACAAGAACCTTTGGTATCAACCAGCTTCTACTTTCTTCCTCCATTGTCGGAAACAAAAAGAAAAGAAAAGAGAAGAAAAGACACAAAAAGAAGAGCTTAAAGTTTGCTTCTTTGGTCTCGTTTTTCGTTATACAGAGTGCCGGAGAAAGAGGGAATGAGATGTTAAAAAGGCGATTTTTTTTTCTTTTTTGTTTTTGTTTTGCTTTTTGTTTCTTTGCGAGTTTGGTTTCTTCTTATCTTGTTTCTTTTTGGACTATTTTGCTTGCTGGGCTATTTGAGCTTTTTAGAGAGAGAATGAAGAAAGAGAGAGGCAAGGCCAACGGCGTAGGGGCCGCCATTGGAGGACAGTGAAGGGTCAACGAATTGAGGTTTTTTTAAAAATATATATATTTGAAAAAATAATGCAAATTTGTTTCTTCTTTCATATGATTGTGATACAAGTCTTTTTTATTTTTTTTTGATAAAATTGTCTCTAGCGATTTTTTTTTTTTAATTTCTTTCGAATTCCACATCATTTACTAGTAATATTGTAATGATTTATAGTTTTTGTCCTTTACTCCGTTGTTGGTGCAACTGCTGATATTAAATGTCTACGAACAGGATGTATATCTAGAGTTTTTTTTACAATGTAACGTATATGATAATATTAGTTATATAATATTTGTAATTTTTATGTATCAAATAAAACCAAACATTGAACTTAACGTTTTTATTAATAACTAATTTAGTCGTCTCTTCACAGACAAATTGTACATACGAAATTGAAATTCTAAAATGTAACGCATGTTAAATTATAATTTTATACTTAATTTTGCCACCATTAGTTTATTTTTTTTGTTTTCTATAGTTAAACGATTGGTTGGTTGCTCAAAACTGGTAGATAGTGTTTACTGATACTCTTTTTGTTTTGGAAAGTACAAATACTACTTAAGTAATATATTAAGAAAATTTCTAAAAACTTTCTAATTTCGTTAATCGTTTGAAAATTCAAATTCAAAATCCTTCTTGGTTAAATAAGTAAATATATTTCACGAAAACAAGAAAGAGAAATATAGTAAATGTGGCAAAAGGTGGAAAACAAATAGAAGCAAAATATTATAAAAATAGTTAAACTAGCGAAAGTATTACACTTTGTTATTCTAATGAAAAGGAAGGTTCGAGTATCTTATAGAATTGTGAAAAGTGGCAAACCAAATGTAAGCTTAGATAACAAAAAAATAAAAGACAACATGTTAAATTTTATTATTCTGTTAAAAAGAAAAGTTTGAGTATTTTTTATACGTATTTAAATTATATAGTAAAGAAAAAAAAGCAGAGCTATGAAATAGGAATTCATTTGGAACAACGTGTGAGGTATGGGCAACCACATATGAAAAACAAGTTGACATATTTTCTTTCCATTTTTTTTTGTTTAAATTTGAAAATAAATCTGGTTAAATAAAATTTCGTATTTTTATGTTTCTAAAACTATGTATTTCAGTGTAACATATATATACATGTATAGTTGGTTTTAATTATAATTATTTTGTAATATTATTGATATAGTTTTCTTTACTTTCTATCTTTATAGTCATTATATGGTTTTTTTGAAAAACACTTTATAGTCATTATATGTTTATATAAATTTTATTAGTATAAAATCTCATGAGGTTATGGATCCGGATCAATATAGTTACATTCAAGTTGGAATTTGAAATAATTTATATTAAAATAAAAATAACAGATTATTCAAACATAAATTTTAATTTCAATTTTTTAAAAACCCAATGTTATGAAACTGAAATTGTATTTTAAAATCAACTGTTATAATAATATTTTAAGAAATAGATTTTAAGAGATTCTTTTGTGATTTTAAGGAGGTGTTGGTGGAAGTTGAATTCTTAATAATTGTTAGAATTTTCAAATTCTATTATTATTCGTTCATAGATTCTATTTTTTATAAAATATATACTTTCCAATAAGAGAAGATTTTATAAGATTATTATAAATAACTAATCCAATAACCTTGGATTTGATAGCAAATTTTGAATACAATGAGATATGATTTTAAAACATTCTGAAAAAAAATCATTAATGAAGGGGAGATTTGGTAAAAAAAGTTAAAATTTTACCAAATCATTAATCATATATGTTCCAAAAAATCTCATGGTTTAGGACTAATTTTGATATCTCATGAGACTTAGATAATTTTGGGTGAATGAAGGAAATTGTTATGATTTTATTTAAAGTATTCTAAATCATAAATCATGTATAAAACCATGGAATTTGGATTTTTGATTATGCGACAATTAAATATAATTTTTACCATCGACTGCTCTGATTTGATGAAAATTAACGCAGCACCAAACGAATGTCCGACTTTTTCTATTCATATAGAGGAGTTTCAAAGATATAAGGCGAATTTTGTGACCTTCACATTTTTATGGATTCCATGCACAAGCAACACGAAGGCGGAAAACTAGCAAGGGGTGCTCGTCTCCAACCGTTGTTTTTTGTTTACATAGACTCTGACATTCCCGTGTGGCTGTCGGTATTTCCATACTGAACATACTCTTTTGTTGTTAAAAAAAGGAGTAAAATCTTTATCAAAATATTTGAAAACACAAAAATCTCCTAAAATCCACTATTTAAAAAAATTCAATAGTATAATTTTTTGTTGCCATTTGAAATATTTTTTATTACAATTTGTTTTAAAACAACTATAAGGATAATTATTCAACGAACAAATCCAATCTGCTTCACAAGCATCTATGATAGCTGGAATTTACCTACATCACACCTTGACAAGCTGCTCTATTTGGAGTAGGAGGAAAATTTCCTATAAGTCTATCTCTATTAGCGTGTATAAATCGCATTATCTCAAAAATCAAACCACAAACCTTCTGGTGAATAAGTAATCATCAACGATTAGGTCACCACTAACGTGGAAGGGGCTTTCACTAAATAGTATATTTTAAAATATATTTTAAAATCATAAGTTCAATAACACTAAATTTTAAAAAAAATTTAAAATTTATATTTAAATAACATATAATTTGTTATTATAGTATAAATCCCTTCAAATCGTAGATTAAATAGACACTCCAAATTATATTAATAATAAGCATAACAACTTTCTGAATTCAACCATATATATATAAAAAAACTCATTCAAAACTCAAATCCTTCTAAATCATTCCACATTTCAGACCGGATACACCCTCCTAAATCTCATAGTTTTAGATAGGATTCTTGAGAATTTCAATAAATATTATAATAACCTCTCTAGTTCATCCAAAATTATAGAAAAGCTCATTAGTACCAAAATCTTTCCAAATATCTGTAATATTATTTGAGAAATTAGTTTCTAGGTGTCGTATTTATATTAATTCTCAAAGGTCAATTTTATAGAAAGTTTTAGTGAAAAACATTTTTATGACTAATTGCCATTATTATGTTTTTTTTAGTTTTCTTTTCTTTTTTAATAAACTTTATTCCAAATTATTATTATAAAATGACAAAAATAGAAAATCTCTTAAAATATTTGTCATAGTATATGAGATTTACATTCTTAGTGGCTTGTCCACATTAATTTTCATAATGCTAATAATATAATTTTTCTTAATAAATTTAAATTAATTTACAACTAATTTATTTTCTAAAAAATACGGTTTTAAGAAAAATATAATCAATTATACATGCATATGTATGGTTTCTTTGTTTTAAAAGTATTTATTATTTTCCATTCAAAGAATTGAGATTCTTTAATAATTGGTTTCTACTAAATAAACTATTAAGCTATTCTTGTAATCAACAACTCTACTTTTTATTTTTAATCAATATTATTTCTCAAATAACATAATAGTTTTAATATGGCAAATGTTATGATGCCACTTAGATGAATCCTGGAAAGAATGCGATCCTTTTTTGGGACAAAGATGGTTTAGTAGTAAAGCAGGCAGGAGTGGGTTCCTAAGAGCAAATAATATCAGAAGAAGCCTTTCACCACTACACGCAGAATGTGAAGCGCTAATCTGAGCTATGAAGTATATGATTGCATTCCAATATAATGCAGTCACGTTTGCAATTGATTGTTCAAAATTGGTGAAGCTGGTGTATGCACCAGAGGATTGGCTAAAGATGTAAATATCTTTTCACCGAGTTTATACTCACGTTGGTTCTACGCACAAGCAACACAAAGACGGATTTACTAGCACGGAGTTTTCGCACTCAACCGTCACTGAAAGTTCACGCAGACATCCAACAACCAATTTGGCTTCCTAATCCCTTGTAATTGTGTTTTTTCGTTCTTTTTGTTGACAAAAAAATAGTTTTAGTATGAATCCAATTTTTGGTCAAATAATTAGAAAAACTATTAAAAAACTGTAACTCGATCATCTAATATCATTTTTTTTCTAAATTGTTTTGTTTATTTTCATGTTACGACTAACCATTACACTAAATAAACAATTCGTATAATATAAACTGTAATTTAAAATTATTTCAGTAATTTGATCTAGACGGAACGTTAACAAACTAAAGGAATAAAACTTCTCAGTTTTCATATATCATTACGTTGTCAACTGCTAACCAATCGAAAAGCTTTTAAAAGATTACCAGTTTGTTTCGATTATGCAACTCCAAACCAATCCTAATTTAATTTTTTTCCCAAAAGTTTCCCCAAAATAACATATATAAAATGATACATAACTTTTCGATGATATATTTATAAATCTAAACTGAAGAACCAAATTATATTAAATTAATAAAATTAAACTGATTTTAGCCTAACTAGAACCAAATATAATTGTGGTTCAGTTCAGATGAATTGTTGCTAGCCCTGGGCAAAATATCCGGACCTGAAGAACCGAACCGAACCCGATCCGAACTGAGAGGTACCAAACTGAGAGGTACCGAACTGAACCAGACCCGGCAAAATACCCAAACGGGTCTTGAATTCCCAAATCCGAAGAACCGGTACTGAACCCGATCCGAACCAAGAACCGAATGAGTACCCGAAGTATCCAAAATAGCTAAAAAATATTAGTCATAATAATATATATAATAAACTGAATAGCCAAAATTATAAATATACATCCAAATATATAAGTTATGTTCAGTTAATTTGATACTTTGGATATTTTCGGGTTAATTTGGGTAGTTCGGATACAAATTATCCGAACATGAACTGTATCCATGATTACTTTTGGATTAAATAACTGATCCAAACTATTTTTGATGGAAATTTGGATATAAATTGGGTCCGAACAAATTACCCGAACCCGACCCAAACCCGATTGGAACCGAAACGAACCCGATTCAAAAATTCAAAATATCGGAACGGGTCTTAAAACTCAAATCCAAAAGATCCGATACCCGAAAGACCGGACCCGAACCCGAACGGGTACCCGAATGTCCAGGGCTAATTGTTGCAATCCAATTTATCCAAAAATGACTTAGATCTGAATTCTTATGATCGAAATCACAGATCTAATTAAGATAACAACATAAAATTTTTCTAAATAATTTTATTTCTTTTAATACAAAAAAAATATAAAAAAGTGAAATCGAAACATACCAATTATTATGATTTAGTTATTTTGTAAACATGTGCACGAGCTTTCAAAAAATTATCGGTTTGGTTTACTTATGAAACTTCGAACCGATCAACACTTCAATTTTTTGTTCCTAATTTTTTTCTTAAAACAACATATATCAAATTATCCAAAATTTAGGAAAATATATTTACAAATCTAAAGCGAAAAATAAAACTATAATTAACAGAAGTTATCTTGAATTTAATCTAATAGGAAAAAAAATTGTGGTTCAATTCGGACAAATAGATGCAACCTATTATACCAAAAAAAATAATTACCCAAACCACTTATCATTTTTATAGCCGAAATCACATGTATAGTTTAAATAGTAACATCAAATTATTTAAAAAAATATTATATTTAATTTTCATACGTATAAATAAAAAACTTAAAATAATTTAATTATTATGTAAATATTCACTATAGCATGAACACAAAAAAATCACTCATACATGAACACGAGAAAATCATCTAATATTATATTGAATACAATTTCATAGTCCTATATTGGCTATAATATCATGTACCAGAAAGAATAGTCCATCTTGGTTAAGTAACATCCATTAGGTATTATGATTTTGATAGAAACTACAAACTTATTTATTAATAATCTCAAATTATCATTATAAAAAATGGCTTTTGTTAGATCGAGCGAGTTGTCCTCAAAATCTAGTTTTGAGTTAATTTCTAGAGTTTTCAATAATTAACCAAGTTTACAGTAACTTTTTTTATTATTATAATGTTGAAGAGCTTTCTAAAAAGTTCTGAAATATCTATAGCTTTTTAAAGTCTCGAAGAAGAAGATACATCAATTATGTATATGCATATGCATATTTTATTCAAACAAGGTAGTTGTCTATGTTTAAAATTTGGACCAGAAAAATAGATATTTAAATAGAAGATACGGTAAACCCCAGATGAACAAACCCATTTAAGGAATGTTTGGTAAAGTTTAAGATGCTAAATACACAGAAAAATGTTTAGGAAACTGCAATGTGGGCTTCAAATAAAAAAAAGTTTGAACTATGTCAAAAAAAGAGTTTGCACTATGAATTTTGTTTTACAATAAATCCGGATTGGTTTTATTTTAAGATAGGTGGTACTTGATTGTGTCCAGATTTTAAAAATTTCGATATACTGCAAATACACAATAGTTTGTTGTAATATTTAGTTGTTGATCCACTAAATATCGAAAATTTGCATCACAAGACGTTAGAAAATAGTAGAGTTAAGAAAAATATATAATTCAGTGTTTGGGATGGTCAAATAAACAGAGCAAGCAAATAGAGAATACCTAAAAAAATAGTAAATGAAGCATTGAGCATTGTAGAATTCACATGAGTTCATAGATTGATTCATGCATGATAATTCAATAATAAGGGAAATCAATTAGACTAGTTCTATAACTCGAATAAATTTGTAATAGATCTACTCTCAAATTCTAAACAATTTGATTACCCAACTCTCGCAAGCAATCGGACAGGTAACATGCAAATAAATCAAGATCGATATGTTCACAAAATTTTATAACTCAATTCTTGCATGTTATAATGTTAATTCATCGAATCTAGTTTAGGAAATAAAAGCATTTAAACACTTTCTTGAATTTGTCAATGATGTATCTCGATGTTTTAACCTACAAATAATTATTTAATTATAAATGGACATCAGTCAATAGTAATACTTAAAGTCCGAACCAAAGATGATATGATGCATAATGATTTTCTAATTGAAAGTAGAAGGAAGTGAAGATATGTGTGTTTGTGGATTTGTGATCAATGTATGTAAATAAAACAATAATTAAAAGCGATGTAAAAAATAATAATAAAGAATTAGACATTCAGGAAATCCACCATTTGAAACTCCTATTACCAACAATAAAACTATTAACTCATAACAAAAAAAAAATCAAATAAAACATCTTATTTATAAAATAAATTAGCTATAGGGTTTCAAAAAAATTTAAGGAATGTAAATGGGTTAGATATTCTTCCAAAACAAACAAAATATCAAAAAAAATGAAAAAAAGGTAAAAATAAATTAAACTTTTGTGGGAGATAGGAAATTTCAACCAAGCTCTGCTCGCGAAGCAAGCATGGCGACTTTTAAATAATCCAAAGTCGTTGATGGCACAAGTATACAAAGGTTGTTACTTCGCAAAAAAAAAAGACTTCATATCTTGTGGTATTGGCTATAGACTATCTTATGTCTAGCGGAGCATCATACATAGGCGGGAGCTACTACGCATGGGTCTAATTAAATCCATTGGTGATGGGAAAGACAGAACAGTGTGGCTGGACAAATGGATCATGAGGAACAATCCCCGCAGGGCAATTAACAAAAACACCCTCATTGATCTGGAACTGAAGGTCGCGTCACTTCTACATTCAAATGGTTCACAGAATGAAATGATACTTGATGATTTGTTTCCTGCTACAGAGGTTCATTGGATCAAAAGCTTACCAATTCGGAGTGTAAGCGATAGATATATTTGGGCATTTAGGAAACATGGAGAGTATACAATTAAGAGTGGATACTGGCTACCAGCCAACAATTTTCATCCTTCCACAACAAGTTCAACCAGAAGAGACCAGACTCAAATAGCGTTGAAAAGTCGAATTTCGAAGCTTAAAATGAAACCAAAGATAAGATCTAACAATGTAATAAGAAAAAAGATATGTCAATTCCACGAAAGGAAAATTAATCAGGCGAGCACGCGTAGCAAGTCCAAGAGGAGATTGGTCCATCCCTCAACCGATGCCATTCTGAGATCAGTCGATCCCTCAATCAAAATTCAAAAGGTTCAAGTCAGCATATTCGATACCAGCAGTGGCCCGAGCAAATCATGTTCTTATTTTAATGGAAATTTTCAAAAATTGCTAAGATTTATCATGATCCAAATAAGAAAGGCCTAGCTAGCTTTGAGACCATCCAAGACCTATAAACACATTTGTTTTTGTAGTTTTAGGCATCTACGAAATCTAGTTACATAAGCCAATCTATCTCCCTCTTCCCCAACCCTAGCTGCCGCCTTGTCGAGAGAGAGATAGAGTCACCGTTGACCCGAGCTTCTCCTCCTTTCCTTCTCTGTCGTCTTCTTCTCTCCTTCTCCTTCTATTCTTCTTCTTCTTCTTCTTCTCATCGTTCTCCTCTTGGTTTTGTGTTGAGGCGGAGACCCGTTTGTGCCTTCCACCACCAATCACCGCTGTCAACATCTAGGAGCCACTGCACCATGCCGGAGTTGCAGCAGCAACCCGCCAAAGTCGCAGCCCCCGTTGCCGGAGGACCCAGTGCAAACCCTAGTTCTGCCTTGCGCAGGAAGCAACTTCTCAACCATTGTTCTCGACGTCCGATATTCACCGCCATTCGCTGTCAACCAGCTGTGCCGAGCTAGGCTGCACCGTGAATCGTCGAGAAGTGATATACGATTAGGGTGGCTTAGTTTAGGATGTTTAGATTACGATTAAACCAAGCTTATATAATATATATGCGCGTTTGCTGTTGTGTGATATATATATGTATATGTATATAGATTGTGAAAAGGTATAGGTAAGATTATTGGTTGCATTGTGAATGAAGTTAGGGTGTTAGAAGATTGATGGTTGTCCAGTGTTGCATAAGATCATAAGTGACAATGTTAAATGAATGTGTTTTGTGATTGTGAAATGGAAGTTGTTGTTATGTGCAGAATCTAGATAACTTTTAAATGGTTTAGGTCGTTAATTGGTATTGCGTGATGAGATTGGTTGATTGAGGCCAGGTAGAGGTAAAAAGAGGAGGTGTATAAGATGGGGGGACTCCTTATGTAAGATTGTTTGAGTGGGCATGTGTAGAGGTATGTATAGGCGGCATGTCTTCATCATAGGGATGTGATGGATGGATCCTAGTGTTGTTATGCGTGTGTGGCGAGGCCACAATGGACAACGGAAATGTGTGTGCGGAGGCACTATTGACATTGGTGATTGAGGACTCTTGCTTGATGATTGTATTGTAGCGTTGTTGTTTGTGTAGAATTATATTAGATTATTTGCAGCTGTTTTAGCCTTTGTCTTTACATTAGTTGTATACTAGCTCATGTGGAGAACATGGTTTACGGCTGTCTCACTAGGTAATTCAAATTACCCATTCCCTCCTCTTTTCTCTCTTTCCTCTTTTTTATTCTGCATGACTGTAGGCAGAAGTCGTGTTTTCGATTGAGTTGGTAGATTTGTAACGAATGAAGCATTTTCAGGATTTTCGGACCAATAAAAAAACATATTGACTAGCCTTAAGGTAGATATATATGTCATGTTACGCCGTCGTTTTAGCTTGTTGGAAGATATGTGTCGTACATTTAATCTCCAAAAAAATGATATTTGTTTGATTAATGATTATGGATTCATTCTTTTAATTTATTGCTATATGTTCTTTAATCATGTCTGAGTAGAGTTTTTTTATTGGTCACTAAAAAAACCAATATATTTCTATTTTGTTTTAATACAATTGGTTTACAAATGTTTTCTAAAATTTATAGTCTAATAACATTGAATTTTTAGATATATTTATATATCTTATACTCAATATACTTAATTTTTAAATGCTTCCCAAATTTTTAAAATTAAATAACATAAAATTTATTATTTAACACAAAGGATTCTAAATGTTTGATTGAATTCATCCCTATTATGTATTTCAGTGGTCTATAAAGTTATTAAATTATGAAGTGAGAGAAATGAGAGATTTGCTACTATATCGACGATTTTAAGGCATAATTGCAGGAACCATATGAGATTGATAAATTTTAAATTTATCTAAAAGACATTGAAAGAATGATCATCAATAAAATATTAAGCTGTTCTTAAAAATCTCAACTACCCATGTGGGTTTTGGCTTCTCTATAATAGAATGTTTCTAACTAAGTTAATTAGATCTCTCATCTCGTTAATATATAAACAATATTTTTATAAAGGGATATTTTTTTCCTTTTTATCGTATGAAATAATTTTTATTTTATTATACATTTTGAAAATAACTATAAAAATGATTTTCCAGTCGGTAGCTTTACTTGTTTCACAAAAATCCACAATGAACGATATTTATCTGCATCATATTCACGATGAATAAAAATATTTTTAATATATATGAACATGGTGAACAGGTCTTTTATGTACTATACTAAAAAAAATTTGTGAACTTTTTTGCATTAACCGTTGAAATCACATCTTTTAAAAATCGAATTCTGAACCTTTTGATGTAACAACATTAATTAATCATTTGTTCAAACAACTATACTAAAAAGTTTGGCACATATCTGTCTAGTTAATTGGATCTATGTTAGAGGTATATTATTTATCAACTATATATATAGTTAATACTAAACTCTCAAATTCACATTAATTTCCACGTATAATTCACAATCAAATAAACATTTATTTAAAATTTATTTTCTATTATTTTTGTCATGAAAATGGGGACATACACTATACCCCCTCGTTGTAATGTTTCCAGAAAGACACTAAAGAATTATTATAAACAAAGAAATTAATGTTGGGGACAATCTGTCGCTTGAAAATTATATAGAAAAATAGACAGTGCTGATAAGTATATATGTAATAAAATATATGCATGCCAACTCATCTATGTATGTTTCAAAACAAAACGAGAAAACAAAATTGGTCGGAAACCAAACTGGAGCGCTACTATCCAACTTCTATATATTTTTTTTACCTTGTACTTGTATATCTGATGCAACCTCCTTTGCTAAAAAACTTAGAAAAAAGGCAATTGCAAAAATATAAATTTGATATTATTATTTTTCAAAATAAATTTGAAATGATGGTTATTTTCACAAATTCAGTTTTTTATTAAATAAAAAACAAAATTGGCCTTTATTAATTCAAAAAAGATTCTTATTACCCAAAAAATTCAGATAATCTTTAAAAATCTGTGCCTTTTATCTTGGAATCCAAACATATGAGCTTATAAATGTTTTATAAATCTTATGATTTTTGATAAATCTTCTCTGAATATTTTAATAACGTTTGAAAAATTATCATTTGTGTTTGTGAATCCAAAATCTTGCAAATTTATTGATTCGTTTTGTTTAAAGCTTATAATTTTTTTATAGATCCTAAATTTAGATTTAGCATTTGTGAAAAAAATTGCCGTTGCCGATATAATAGAAATAAAAATTTGAGTTTAAATATTTTACAAGTTTTTATATTGTAGTTTCTAAATCTGAATTTTGAATGTTGTAATAAGAAAAAATTTCAACAATTTATAAGGTTTTAGAATGTAGTTTTTAAATAATAGACCTCATATGTTTATATATGTTGCATTAAAACTGTTAGGTTATCTCTGTTATTGATTTTGTGTTCTTTGTTTAGACCCTTGTCCATTTCTTATTTAGTTTAACATCAACTAGTTTAACGTGAGTTTTATTTGAGATGGTATAGATGTCTTAAATCGACAAGCACAATATCTGAAGACTTTTGAGTTCCTAAGTCTCCAGACATGAATTTAAGCCAAGAAAATCAACCAAGCCTTCAAAATCACAAGTAGACAAACTTTCAGTAATAGGACATATCCAATGTACCAAAAGTCCAGCTTTGGACGAAGCCTTTACAGAATTATTCTTCGGATGAGTTTTGGTGATGATTTAACATTTGAGTTATCTTTCATAATGAAAGTAGTTTCAAGTCATTTAAGTTTGTGGTTGGAAAGATATACCAATTTTGGTGAAGACATGTCCATTTGGCCCTCAAGAAAAAACTATGCAGAAATTTGCCATCAACCTTAGCCAAATCTACTTCGCGCAAAAATACATTTTGTCACCAGGCCGAGGGAGACACCCCAGACAAGATTTTGACCGAGGCAAGCTCACTTTCGAAAGAAATTTCATTTTGTTTCCATATTTAATCCTAGCCGACGTAGATACCTACAGCCACAAAAATACACCATAGATCACGTCCTTAAACACTAGCTAAGGTTTTATTTATTGATTTTTGATCTCGATTTGAAGTTTGATATAGTAAAGAACTCTTCACCCTTATCTCTATGACCTAATCGTTCTTAGGATGCTTTCTATTCAACTTGCTGCATTCTCTGTGTCATATCTGAGTAGATCACTTTATTTGGTTGAAAGAAATCAATGATTGCACAATAAATGTCTCATGTATAAATGTTTAATGGGTTTATTTACATGATTTTCATCATTGCTTGTTCTTAATGCAGGATTACTTTACCATGCATCTAGTAATCTGATCCTATGGAGTCAGAACCTTAAAACTATTGCATCTAATTATCTAAGATAGTGCTCGATGAGAAATGCATCATAACTAACGAAAGCTGAGTTGCGGAGTACATATTGTAATTGTTATCAAAATTTAAAGGATTTGATGCGTGTTTTCTTCTGCCTATAACCAACGAAAACATAGTCTATAGGGTTTTTAAAACATAGTACTTTGAGCCATGAAAATGAAAATATTATATATTCGTGTTCTATGTTCAAGATTCATTCCAACCCTAAAACAAATCACATATCGAGCTTGTTGCATGTTCATGCGATTGTCCTAAAAATCTAATGCTTTTCCTATTGCTTTTCAAACTCATTCAATTTTACGTGCTTTTTTTTGTTTACTTTCTTTCCTGCATTTACCAACGACAACATCTTTATTTGTTCTAGCTTGAGAAACATATAGTAATTGTTATTCGCTGTGCACTTCTAACTAGGAACAACTCGGTGAAAAGTTCACACCACATCATCAACCCTCACAGCCAATTAAGAAATTAACATGCATTAAGAAAAGGTTCAGTGTGTTACTGAACTATCAGAATTCTAACGCTAAACTCATCGAAGCTATTTCACTCAATAAATCTGTTTTAAACACTTTATGGGGTTTATCAACTTAGAATCAATCACTATGTGGTCAGCGAAGCAATATGAAATAAGAACAAGTCAAGAATGGAGAACTTTCTAAAAGAAAATACTCTAAATCCAGCCCCCTAAACTAATTAATCCAAAAATCTCTTTCGAAAAACCTTAAACAAACAAGAAAACTACTCAACCATGATATAAGTCGACATTAAAATACATAAATAAAAGGGTTCAAAGATCGGATAAAACCGTCTCTCTAAAACAAAGAATAAAGGACAAACAACTAGTGTTTATTGGTATTGGATGTCCTTAAAGTTGGCTAGGTCTTTTCTCTTTACATTAGGATGAATCTACGCAAATCTATAAAGCTTTCATAAAAATCTGGCATGGACCGAGTGGTCGCATCCTAGGTTCATTCGATCCTTATGTATATATTTAGGATGAGGTATTAATCAAACCATTCCCTTGGATTTGGTTCATTGTCTTAACCATTTGTTTGAGTACAGCATGCCCATAGGCCAGTTGCTTAAACTCCATCACTCGATCCATCATAAGATCATACCCATGATTTTGTATTATGTGGTATATTAGTTTAAACGCACTTAAGTCACATGCTCTATATATCAAATTCGTTTCTGTTCTTTGTTTGATTGTAAATTTTCGGAAATTTTATTATGTTTTGTATATATATTTTCTTAAAAGAAATCATATAAACGTCAATAATTCGTTTCCATTTTTATTTTATTCTTTAATTCTAGACTGTTGTAGGTCCTCTTTCTTGAGACTATGTAAGCTCTCTTGCTTTTTTGTCTTTCAGAACACACAAATTTATGAATCATAAATATGTTCTTTGTTTTCAACAAAGTTTATGCTTGTGATGATTTCAAGAGGCTAGTAGCCAAAAATTGGCACACTCCAAACTAATGTAGAGCTAACTTAGCCTAAGTCGACCCGGTTCGAATAACGTTTAGATCGTTTTGAGTTTGGAAACTTTCCAACAAGATGTTGTGGTCCCTTCACAAAGTACACCAGTGAATAATAATATCACAAAACCGGACTAAATCTTAACCCGAATCTCCGGCCTTTAATGCAACGGTTCCTATTGATCAAAATCGATCACATATCGTAAGATCAATTCTATCAAGTGCTTAGAGGGTTCTAAGGTTTGTTCCTACGGCCTTGTAGTGATTACTGCTACCACCACGTTGTCCTTCACCAAGAAATGGTCTAGTTGCTTCTTTGAGATTGGATTTGGTGGAAGTGAACAAATTTAATTCAGAAGTTAATAAACTTGTTGCCCGAGATGGACTTTGAACAAGGGAGAGTAGGAGTTTCGACTCAAACAACTAGAACTTGAAACACTTCAAAGACTAATAGATGAAACTAATGCAAATTTCAAAGCAAGGACCTGGAGAATCCATCAGGATATTAACTCGACACCAAAATAAATCGCAAAGAAAGAAGCGATGTCGTTTCACATGCCGGATAAAAAATACTTGCTAAAGACTGATATACTTCTATTTACATGTTTTCGTAAGGTTTTTTACTATATTTTCTAAGTGATTATACAGCTTTGTTCTTTTAGAGGTAGTTTTCTCGAATTTGTTGTCTTTACATATCCTAATGGCAAAAATATGGATAATAGAGAAAAAGAGAACCAAACATGATCCAAACATTACCCCAAATCAAGAGCATCAACTAAATCACTTATAATCAAAGAAAGAAACAGTTCCCATTCGGACTGCCCATAAGCATCGTAAGTTATATGTTCATTGGTCACGTTTCTAAGATTTGGTTACTCAATTGATCATAGAGAAAAAAGTTCTCATCCCGTAGTCGAGATTTTTGGTTCGATCTTTCTTAACCCTTCTTTGTTCAATACAGTTATGAGCTTCTCTTTATCTCTCCGCGTGTTTACTTTGATTTGTCTGAATGATTTAATTGTTAAGTTGTACATTTTTCAATAAAAACATAGCATGTTTAACTGATATTGATTTTTAGGAAATGGCTTATCTTGCAGTTCTTCGCTTTAGTATATGCTCATTATGGATTGGTAGAGTAACTAACTAGTGATACAATTATTATAGGTTAATAAACGCTCCAAAAGTTTGTTATAATGTTTTATCTAATATTTGCTGAACAATATGTCCTAACCATCAAAATTTGAGTTGTAGAATAACTTGAATCCAATGTTAGTATATTTTGGTAACAAGGTGGCTATCCACATCAACCACAACCCGGTTTTCAACGAAAGAATGATGCATGTATGACTTGGATTGCCATTTTATACGAGACGAAATATCTTATGTACGATCGCCATTTCACATGTTGCTAGTCATTCTCAATTAGCAGCATGAGTTTGATAACTTCAAGAAGGAGGGGGATATTGAAGAATCAAATCATATCCTATCCTGGTAATTATAGAATAACTGGAGTACTTATCAAGACTGATTTTGTGCATTCGCATTACTGTGTGTATCATTTGTAATTAGTGTATAGCATCTGCTTATAGGAAACCTCTCTCATACATATGTACATAGAGCTATTGTAATAACACACACAAATCTCTTTCACAATATGTAACATCCCACCCGCCTCTACCAGTAGGCACCTATGTCCTTTCTCGGCCTCTGGACCCCATTCCTGTCCGACGGTCGGTGCGTCAACCAGGAGGTTCGAGAGAGTTGATGTACTGATCCTGCAATCACCACGTGATCTTTTCCGGTGTTTTGTCCTCACTCACACGGTACCGGAAATCACGTCCCGATTGGTCACCATCCTTTGACTGCTCTAACTCAAGCATGCTTAACTCTGGAGTTCTCTGGACAAATGACCGAAAAGATAAGTGCACTTTGGTGACATAGGTATCTAAATCAAGTCTCTTAAACCTCTCTACATACACTACCATATACTAGAAACCGGGATGAGGTGTTACACAATACCTTTCGTCTCTAATTTTATAGGAATGCATGTCAAACTTGGGATTATGTTGATAGGGATAAGGTTCTATCAAATGTCAGCATAAGGACTAGATCTACTCTCTTTGTATCTATTAATTGGAGGGTTAGTATATATTTATTTTATTTTGTCTCTTTGATCGCATGTTAATACCAATAGTCGTCACTGCTTTTGTGATTTGTAACTATTCAAGTAATGTATCTCTTACTGCGGCGGTATACTCCTTACCACAAGAGTCAAATATTAACATCAAACCCTTAGTAGAAGTTTTTAAAAAAGAGTATTATTATTACTCCCTCTTGTTTATAAAAAGTGTTATTTTAAGATTTTAGTCTTGTTTCACAAAAGTGTCACTTTATATATTTTTAATATAGAATTTTAAACAAAAATTCATTTTTGACCTTATTATTTTAATGTATTAATTAGAGATAAAAATTTATTTAATGTATGAACAAAAAGTAAAATAGAGTTTTTGATTAATTTTTTAATATGTAAGAAAAACTCTAAAACGAAAAAAAATCGGAATGAGTATTTATTTCTCTTATTATTAGAATATCTACCGAGTTTGCAACTCAGACATTGTTGATTCTGTTGTCATTATCTGTGCTCCATCTCCCATGAATCTGAGATATAGAATTTTCAGAACCCTAATCCAACTAAACACTTTCCGACAAGTTAAGTTGTGAGTGGAATTTGATGATTCTGTCCGAGAAGAAACATTGAAAACCAAAAGGAAAACAAAAGAAAAGTAAATTAGTTATTGCACAATCAGACAAATGGAGAGCCCGAGACGTTGCGTCAATGTTTTTGGTTTTAATATTCTCCCAATAGATTGGATTTGGGAGAGAGAGAGAGGGACAGAGAGAAGTGATTTGGGACAGTGAACTTTAAATAAGTAGCACATGGGAACAAAAGATGTCTGAATTTAGGGACTTAAAGATGGGTTTGTGTGGGGACTCTGCTCATTTTCACCCTTACATATCGATCTCGTCTTTCCTTAATCATGTCCTAATGCTCCCACGACATGCTGGGCCATGTCCCTCCTTCCGTTTCACATTATTTACTCAAAACCAATCTATTTCCAAACTCCTCATTTCAATGTCTCGTACCACTTCATTTTGCGATTCCAAAGACAAAATTGGTCTCTTTCAATTCTGTATATATGTGTTTTATATATGTGTGTGTGTGCACGCATCGTGTGTGTGAAATTAGAAAAAATAACACAAAAAGTAGCTCAAATTAAGAAGTATTTTATGCATATTTTATGAAGTACTTGCCATTATACCCTTTTTCTGACGCGTCAATTATTTTTTCCTATTTTTTTTTTAATTTTTTCTTTATTAGTTAATATGTTTTCTCTATTCATATTAATTATTTTGAATTAAAAAGATTCAATTTTACAAAAAAGTCGTAGAATTCTTTTTGTATATAATATGTTTTTGAAATTTTTTAAATTGAACATATATATTTATAAAAATAGATGTATACTATTATATTGACTGATGTAGTAATCCTATAGCCATTTGTATTAGTATAAAATTTATATATAAAGTATAGGTGTGCATTTCCCAATAGTCATTGATGAGAATGAATCTATATTGACTACTACCATCCCAACTATTGAATATGAAATTATTATACACCAAGGTTAAAGTTCCATCTGCTATAAAATTCTGTAATGTACATTCGGGATTAGTTTGTTGTTTGTCGACGAATTCACGACCTTGATCTTGAAACCGTCTCACCAATCGTGAGCCAAAATCTCTTTTTCTTCCTCTTCTGAAAAAAGAACATATACTAAGAAAATTTAAATTTCCACGATATTGTTCTTACAAAATGAAAGAATCAAATTGGAAAGATGAGAATGTGATTTTTTTTTGTCGGCAAAAACGAAAAAAACAACAAAAATCAGAGAAAAATTCAAGAGGTGAAAAAACTAATTAAATAAATTTAAGCAAAATTAGGTAAGATAATTATTTTCATCTAGTAATTATAAGAGTTTCATTTTACAAAGACGTATAGACGTATAGAAGTAGAAATGCTACTTATTGTATTTGAACTTTCTACCTATATTCATTTGTGTCTAAAGCAACACGCATAGAGGAGGTTATTTCGGAGAGTTCACTTTGAAATGATTACGTGCTATATTTAATAATTTATGTACCTATAAGTTTTATCATGGATTTGGATATGAATATTGAACAAATTACCCTTTTATATAATTAAATCCACATTATTTTTAAAATACAAGGGTCATATATATATATATATATTAGTTGGAACGGTTGGTTCCTACCTTATCATTAAATCTACTTTTAAATGAAAAATATTTTTTTATTGGCAACAACATATAACAAGAAAAAATACGAAAATTTTGTACTCACCTAGCAATAAAATATAGCGGATAGAAGATATATAAAATTATTTTTAATGATGTTGGATATCCTACATATGAGAGACGAAGTAATCACAGATTTGTTACCAATTGTGGATTCAAGTGTGGCAATGGCTATGTTCATTCATATAATTAAAATGTGAAATAAAATATATAATTATGCTCAGTTAACTATTTTTTCAAGTACATTCACAAAAGGTTAGATTGTGTTAAGGTAATGGTTGCCAATAAAGATGAGAATGCTGAAATTAAGAAACATTTCAGTTGTGAGTACTTTCTTAATAAAGCCTTTCTGTCTTATAAATCACTATCAACATGTTTAATAGTGACACGTGTTTTTCATCATATGTTTTATCAGCTTGCAAGTTTTAATTTTTTTCTACCCACTACTTTTCTGGTTTGGTCGTGAAACTCTTTTTTCAGTTGTCGAATCACTTGTGGGTTATATATAATGAAGATGATCATACGGATGGCATGGGTCATGGTTAGTATGGAGTGTAATAAGATAGATTTGAAGGCTAAGCTACTTATGTGAAGATTCTTTTCAGATTTGTTTGGGAAGTGCCACATAAAAAATGGAACCCAATCCATTATGGAGTAAAACTCTCTCCAACCCAATCCATTAACAACTCCAAAATGAAGAAACTTTATTTTTTAATCCAATTATGGAGTAAAAAGTGGGAGAATTTTAAAAATACCACATTCATGATATCATTTTTCAAAAATACCATTGTTTGTTGTCTATTTTAAAAAAAAATACTACTTTAAATTAATAAGAGTTTATAAAACATATTTATAAAAATTTATAATCATGTTATAAACTATATAAAACCTTACAATATTTCTTACAAAACTTTATAAAACATGTTTTTATAAACCCTTATAAACATAGTTTTATAAACTCCTTATAAATTTAGAATTGGTGACACTTATAAAAATTATATTTTTGAAAATGGACATGAATCAGTTGCAGTTTTGAAAAGTGATATAATGAAAGAAGTATTTTTCAAAATTTCTCGTAAAAAATAGAGTTTCTCTATTTTAGAGTTGAATTTTTTTATTTATAAACACATCTCTTAAATTATAGTTTCTTTTCATTTTTATACTTAAATAGTTCAAAATATGATTATATATAGTAAAAATTGCAATGACACTAACAATAAAAATAAAAATACAGAAATTATGTAATACAAATTACAATACTACTAATAATAAATTTAAAAATACATAAAAATATTTAATAAAAATTGCAACAATGCTGATAATAAAATTAAAAATTCATAAAAATTTAATAAAAACTGCAATGACACTAACAACAAAATTAAAAATACATGAAACTATTTAACAAAAATTGTAATGATACTAATAATAAAATTAAAAATATATAGATAAATTTTTTCATTTCCATTGATTTAATACTCGGATAAATCGTTCTCATTTCCATTAAGATCATCAAAATATTGTCCAAATGAAATAGATGGAGGTAAAGCTTGTTGATATGGTTGCTGTTCAAGGCTTCTGTTGTAATATACGTGCTTGTTCATCTTAAAAATATAAAAGGATGCTGGTTTTTGGATGGAATTCACGTCTCGAAACAACATTTTGTCTACTGCCTTAATTTGTTTTAAGTCGTAATTCTTCCTTTGAATCTCCAGGTGGTATTCTCTTTGTGCACTTGATTGCTCTAGTTACTCATATAGTTTCTTATTTCCTTCTTCTAAGATATTGATAATAGAAGATGTTCCATCATCAATTTTTCTATTCATTTGGATGTTTTTACTCCACTTGGTCGTGGAGAGGGAGATCCACTAATAACTGTGTCATCGTTACTTGTATTATAAAAAATGAAGACAAAACTGGAGATACTTGAATGGTAGAATCATAGTTAGAATTTTTTTTCTCCAAAGATGTGTACCCAAAACCACATGATGGTATGTTCTTAGCAGATTTGGCACCAGCTTTAAAATTTTCAAAATTTTTGGTAAAATCCTATACGTGATCAAATTTCCAAGTTTTGAAAATAGGATCTTCCTTTACAATAATTTTAGCTTGACTGAACTGCATGCCATATATAAAAAGTATTATTTAAATATAAATAATTGAATTTTAAAATTATATATTAGTACTTACAATATCATCATTTGAAGCACCACTTGGACGTCTGTTTTCACATTGTCTTATGCATACATGCATCTTCTTTATTGCTTTTTCAATAGTTTTAATTTGACAATGAACAGATTTTTCAGAACATTCTTCCCAACTTAAAATTTTCCCATTCTCATAAGCTTCCAACCACTAGTAGAATTTTATTGTATAGTCACGCACAATACACAGTCAAATCATGGCTATTTAAAAATATTACCATGGATTTGTCACGAATAAATAATCGTGACAAAAATATTTAAATCGTGGCTAACACGTGGCAAATTCGTGATAAATTTGCCACAATTTAGTAACCGAATAAATCGTGCATATTGTTGCCACGATTTGACACGGTAGAAAAGTGGCCAAACAGCCACAATAATATATCGTGGCGAAATCGTGACAAATTAAACACGATATTAACACGAAATTTTCGTGTCTATATGTGATGTCAAATCAAATAATCAAAATATCGTAGTCACGAGTCGGATCGTGACTTTATCGTGGCTATTCCACCAAAAAAACATCCCATTGTACTTTTTAAAGACAAAGTCTGATAGTTACGCAGAGAATATATTCGATTTTGTAGTCAGGGAAGTTTCCGTGGCAAAAACGTGACTTAAAATTTTGTCTATAAAATCAACTCGATCGGGAGAAGGTGGCATACTCAAGTTTCAAAAGCGAGAACAAAGCTTTCAATAATTCATTTTTTTCCCATCTTCTCATCTCTTATCATTTTAAATTTCATCTATCTTTTACATATTATATATTTTAAATGTCTCATTTATTCCGTTCAAGAGATTGGATGGATAGACATTTTGATCCTGAGAGAAATTGTGTTTCAAAAAAGGTTATGGAGGGGATAGAAGTATTTCTTGCTTTCGTTTGTAACCAAACATCCTACCAAGAGCAAAACACCATATTGTGTCCTTGTGCCCGGTGCAAGAACCGAAAACAGCGTGATGCAAAAACTGTATCTCGTCATCTTTTTCAAGTCGGGTTTAAGGGAAATTACTATGTTTTGTCGAGCCATGGTGAAAATTATTATGATGGTGGCGAATCCTCGAGGACAACAAATTTTACGGGTGAGAAGCAACGTGGGATCAGCAAGGTACAAATTTTGAAGTTCCGATTGATATGTATGCTAAATTTCCTGCCGCAAATGTCAATTTGGGAGAAAACGTGACACCGCCCCATGTATTGGAGAATATGATGGAAGAAACCAATGAAGAGCCATATCTGGATAGCGTATTTCAAGCTTTTGAAGAGGCTAATCAAACACTTTATGACAGCTGTGCTGAAGGTATTTCTCAATTATATTTGGCGTCACGTATGAAGAAAGCAAAAACCGATCACAATTTGGCGGAGGCATGTGTAGATGAGATATCAGAGACTTTTAGAAATGTTATGCCAAAGCCAAATAAAACTCCTGCATCGTACTACGAGACGGAGAAGTTGACACGAGCGCTTGGGCTCCCTGTTGTTAAGATTGATATTTGCGAGGATAATTGCATGCTTTTTTGGAGGGAAGATCAAGAGCTTTCAGTTTGTCGGTTTTGTGGTAAAAGCAGATATCATCCAAACAACGGGAAGGGCAAACATCGACCTAAACAAAGGATGTTTTATATGCCGATTACGGAGTGGTTAAAACGCTTATACCAATTAGAGACGACTGCATCTCATATGCGATGGCACGCCGAACATTTGTCCCCCGAAGGAGAAATGCACCACCCCTCAGATGGAGCAGCATGGAAACATTTTAATGAGGTATATCCTACTTTTGCAGCTGAAAGTGGCAATATTTATCTAGGATTATCAACTGGATTTAATCCTGTCGGTATGAATGGTGAGGCACACTCGGTTTGGCCTGTGATATTGACTCCGTATAATTTACCTCCAGGGATGTGTATGTAAAGAGAATATTTTTTCCTCTCCGTGCTTGTTTCCGACCCTAAACATCCGAAAAAAAGTTTAGATATTTATCTTCAGCCATTGATTGAAGAATTGCAGAGTTTGTGGAGTGACGGTGTGGAAGCATATGATATATCAAGAAAACAGAAATTCACGATGCGTGCTGCATTGATGTGGACAATTAGCGACTTTTCCGTGTACGACATGCTTTCTGGTTGGATGACGCATGGCCGTTTAGCATGTCCATATTGTCTAGATGAGACAAAGTCTTTTTGGCTACAACATGGAAGGAAACATAGTTGGTTTGATTGCCATAGAATGTTTTTTGCCCCCGGATCATCCATACAGGCGTAATGTTCAAGCATTTCGACGGGACAAGGTAATAGCAGATGCTCCTCCCCCGTGGTTGACTAGAGAGAAAATTCTCCACGAAAGATTAAACAACATTGTGGGGTTATCTAGAAACGTCGACTGTGGAGGTAATGGACACGAGAAGCCTCCTCGGACTATATCTGGCTATGGAAAGGATCATAATTGGGTGAAGAAGAGTATTTTTTTGGGAGTTACCGTACTGGGAAAATCTTCTTCTTCGCCATAACGTTGACTTCATGCATGTTGAGAAAACGTTCTTTGATAATATCATCAACACGGTG
>AFAN01000207.1:0-40045 GCA_000218505.1 Schrenkiella parvula
TACTAACTAACTATATATATATATATATATATATATATATGTTTCTTTGTAATGAAAAGCCCTTTAAAGGGAAATGAACCCTACATATGAGGAAAACTAGACTATTATGTGAGATATACAGTTTCAAATTTTACCATCGATCTTAACTGTATTTATAACATATAATTATATATGGTCATGGTTGTTTGAGGCAGTAACTAGAACTTTTGATTTTATTATATTGGCAAAACTTAGCTGTTAAATAGTGAAAGTGACTTTAGAAAAATAAAAAGTGAAACTCATGTTCTCGTACCTTAAAAAAAAGTCACGATAAAAGCAAAATTTTCTTGGTTGTGAAATTTTTGAAAAAAATGGTTAAGAGTGTGAAGAGGTTCAAACCTGATTCGAATAAAATTTATTTAAATTTTCTTTTACTAAAATTAAATTTTCTACAGCCATTAAAATCTTAACCCCAACTCAGACTTTAATCTCTGTAAAGGTTGTTAAAAAAAAGTAATTTCCCTATAAGGAGGATTTGCTGTGTAATTTACACATGAAAGATCGTTGTAATTTTTTTTTCGGAAATAATAGACCGTGGAATTTTTTAGTGAATGTTTGTAGTCAAAATTATAAAACTATCAACAGTCATTTAATAACTTTATAAATGCAGAGAGCTTAAATACAAAATACAGTTCCTCTTACTTTTTAACGACTATATATTTTATTAAATTAAAGAAGGCAACTAACAACAACGAAACTCGAAAATATTGATCCTTCTCTCCAATATCTACGTAATTCTGAGAATATGGACAGTTTTGTAGTCTCACGTGTTGATAATTACTAAATTGGAATCTATGTGAACCTTTGGGACGTAGGACGAGGCTTAATTCTCGTTTTTGCATGCTCGCGGCGAAAGTGAATATTCCATACTATTAATATAAGGATACAACTTGTATAATTGTAATCAATCTTCCATAAACAATTTTGAATCATTAATTATCGCTAAGAACTATAATTATTATAGTATTATATACGTAAAACGTATCCCACTTATAGCCTTTTCGAATCTCCACTCCATGACGGCTCTTACGAAGTCAACTTTGGAATCTCTATATAAACCAATCTTCTCCTTTTTGTTCTCTAAACACAAGACCACAAGCAAAAATCAAATACAAAATGGTCGATGGTTTCGGTGAACCGGGAAGCTCAATGCACGGAGTCACTGGCCGAGAGCAAAGCTATGCATTTTCCGTCCAATCTCCGGCGGTTCCTTCCGACACATCAGCAAAGTTTTCTCTCCCCGTGGACACCGAACATAAGGCCAAAGTCTTCAAACTCTTCTCCTTCGAAGCTCCACACATGAGAACTTTTCATCTTGCTTGGATCTCATTCTTCACTTGCTTCGTTTCCACCTTCGCTGCTGCTCCTCTCGTCCCCATCATTCGAGACAACCTTAATCTCACCAGACAAGATGTCGGAAATGCCGGTGTTGCCTCTGTCTCCGGAAGTATCTTCTCTAGGCTTGTTATGGGAGCCATTTGCGATCTCCTTGGGCCACGTTATGGATGCGCTTTCCTCGTCATGCTCTCGGCCCCGACCGTCTTCTCCATGTCTTTCGTTGCTGATGCCGGCGGGTAAGCATGCTTGTATATTGTAAAATTGCGCAAACCTTAAGTGTTACTTCTATTAGTTTGAGAAGGTCCTATCTAAAAACATTTTTGCTAAAAATTACTATCTATCTTCAACTCAAAATTGGTTATTAACAGGTGATTCATATTATATAAGATTTCGATGTGAAATTTGTGACAATTTTTTGTAACAATATAGGTACATAGCAGTGAGGTTCATGATCGGGTTCTGCCTCGCGACCTTCGTGTCATGCCAGTACTGGATGAGCACGATGTTCAACGGTCAGATCATAGGTCTAGTGAACGGGACAGCAGCCGGGTGGGGGAACATGGGCGGTGGAGTCACGCAGCTGCTCATGCCACTGGTCTATGAGATCATAAGACGGTTGGGGTCGACGTCCTTCACCGCTTGGAGGATGGCTTTCTTCGTCCCCGGGTGGATGCACATCATCATGGGGTTCTTGGTCTTGACTCTAGGACAAGATCTCCCTGATGGTAATAGAAGCACACTTGAGAAGAAAGGTGTTGTTACTAAAGACAAGTTCTCAAAGGTAGTACTTAGGAATTAAATTAAATAAATGCTTCTTCTTGGATCCTTTGATTCTTTATCTTACATATATTAATGTCTACTGATCGTTGTCTAAACTATATATATATCCTTTCCGTGCTATATATTAATGGTTGTTCTGATAGATCTTAATTAGATTAATATTAGATATAGATAAATAAATAAATCCAACAAAATAGTCTGTTCTCATGACTTTGATCAGTCTTCTTTTTATGTTTCAAAAGTATCTAAATACGTTTTATAAAGAAAAAGCAAAACGCTTATACTTAATTGTTTGTAATCGTTTATATCATCATCTCTAAATATAATACTCTTTTTATGAAATTTTCTCCTTTTTTTTGTTAAAGATCTTTTTCTGCCTTTTTTGAGTTGAGACTCAACTTTCTCGTGGACAACTTGACCAGGTTTTGTGGTACGCGATCACCAATTATAGGACATGGGTTTTCGTGCTGCTGTATGGATACTCTATGGGAGTAGAGCTCACAACCGATAACGTCATCGCCGAGTACTTTTTTGACAGGTTAAATAACAATCGTAACTCGTATTTTAATAGTTAGTCTAGTAGACAAATAATATACGAATTGGATTATAAAGAGTGGTGCATGTACAATGCCAATTTAGGAGGGTCTTCATTTTATTTAGATATATTTTTTCTAACAATTAAGATCTATTGACTTTAATGCCCATGCGCCATGTTCATTATAGTAGCCTCGCAAGCTCAAATGGTCGCTTGAACTACTGTCACATGTTTTTTTTTTCACCAAAACATACGTTTAAAAAACTTTATTCTACTGAAAATGATTTCCCTCTATAGAGATTTTCTTAAATTTTCCCCTGTAATCCACAACTTTCAAATTTAATCTATTACGAATTAAACCTAAATTATAAGTAACTCCTATGGATAAAACAACTGAATGTATGTGACCGTTTTTTTGCAGGTTCCATCTCAAGCTTCACACGGCCGGTATAATCGCAGCAAGCTTTGGTATGGCAAATTTCTTTGCACGTCCTATCGGTGGCTGGGCCTCAGACATTTCGGCTAGATACTTTGGCATGAGAGGCCGTCTTTGGACCCTATGGATCATCCAAACCCTAGGCGGTTGCTTCTGCATTTGGCTAGGCCGAGCCACAACACTCCCCACCGCGGTTTTCTCTATGATCCTCTTCTCTCTCGGGGCTCAAGCCGCTTGTGGAGCCACATTTGCCATCATACCTTTCATCTCACGCCGCTCTTTAGGCATCATCTCGGGGTTAACTGGAGCCGGAGGAAACTTCGGCTCTGGTCTGACCCAGCTAGTGTTCTTTTCGACTTCGGCATTCACGACAGAACAAGGGTTGACATGGATGGGGGTGATGATTGTCGCGTGCACATTACCTGTCACTTTAGTGCATTTCCCGCAATGGGGAAGCATGTTTTTGGCTTCCACGGGAGATGAAGTGAAGTCAACGGAGGAATATTATTACTTGAAAGAGTGGACAGAAACGGAGAAGCAAAAGGGAATGCATGAAGGAAGTTTAAAGTTTGCCGTCAATAGTAGGTCGGAGCGTGGACGGCTCGTGGCTTCTGCACCTGAACACGTTTGAGAGTTACTTTTGTGTTTAAATGTGTTATCTCAATTGCTATTGCTCCGAATTTGTAAAGTACTTGGTCCATGTGTTTTAATTTTCGTAAGAGGTACTACTCTTTGTGTCATCTCGTTAACGAACTATACTGTTTTAAATTATTATTATTTGTTTCAGTAGTATCTCTTTAACTATTTTATTTAAGCCAAAATAGCCCATCGGGCCGGATTAGATAACTACTTTAACTCATGCTGAATGATATGGACTTTTCAGGAAGCTCATCAAGCCCAATTATAGATCAGTTTCTTTCTCACAATTTGCCTAACTTATAACCAGCCAGCCCATATTAATACTATTTGGGTCTCATTATGATTTGCTTTAGTTTTACTATCATAAACCGGGAATTCTCGGGCCGCTACTTCGTACTGAAAAGTCAGTATGGCTTTGGACAAGCCTAGCAGCTAGAGGAAGCCCTCTCGACCAAAGCAGAAGCTAACAACGTATTGACAATATATACTTCTGTGCGTTGCGGAAGGTCACAACTCACAAGTTGCATGTTAAGCCGTCTCCAACTTCTGTCCTAGCCGAAGGTCACTACGTGTTGCCAATAAGCGTAAATGATTGTGTTTGTGGTCTCCAACTTCTGTACGGAAGTGGCTGATCATGCGGTCTTTGACAATTAGATATATTCAGCCAAAAATGTAGCGTCTGAATGATGTAGACATTTCAGGAAGCTCATAAAGCCCAATTAGATATCACTTAACAATAATGAGACCCAAATAGTACAATTAAATATCAGTTAATAATAGAAAAGCTAATGCAAATCATAATGAGACCCAAATAATACTATAAGCGTACGAAAACGTCGGACTTCTAAATGATTGTGTTTCCTATAAGTGGTCTCCAACTTTTGTACGGAAGTAGCTGATCATGTCTTTGACAAAAATGTTTTATCAATCTCACTTTCAGACGACCCTTTGTCTTGTGTCCAGAGGAAGTAGCTTTCCGTATGAAACATTGACACTTCATCTTCCTTTCGTTGAAGGGTTTTACGTTCACTTCAAAAGTTTGTAAACCTAATGTCTCTACTTCTAATCCGTGAAAAAACAAAAACATCATTGAAATCAAACTGGAAGAACTCGAAAACTGGTTTGTAGACTAACATGCCATACCGTCGACCATAATAAGGTTGTAGTATTACTTTTACTGATGTGGTTACTTAATGATAGAGTAGTTTTAGATCTAAATTCAAACTAATATGAGAGTTTATATGGCTGTCATGTAAATTACTTTACAGTGACCAACTTATGTGATATGTTCAGCCGAAAATGAGTTCATGCCTTTCACCAACAAAGTTATGTCGATTGGATTGTTATTACTTTAAGTAACTTTTGTTAACGACTTATGAGTTTAGTTTATTACAATTCATCCAAAAGCGACGCATAAACGAAAAAGGATGATTCTGTTTACATTGTTTTGTTTCTTATTCTCTATATATAGCATATCCTTTGCTCACCTCTCTCATATGATAAGTTGTCTACATGCACCTTACCTGATTATAGTCAGAGAGAGGAGGGCCGTACATGTTCCGCATCATGAGGACATAACTGTGATCTATACGGTTTTTAAAATAGTATAATAGATAAGTCAATTGAATTATCATTCAATTTTTTAAAGTAAGTCAGTAGTTTTATTATATGAGTACGATAAGCAAGCATCAAACCACCTTTTCTGGTGAACAAGCTCCACGTTCATTGTTACGTGAAAATTGCCGTCATTTGAGCGACTATTATATTATACTAACTAAACCTTTATGGACATTTAAAAAAAGGAGCCCAATTTATTGACAGCTTAACAAAAAGTAAATATCTTTTTAACCCACAACTTTTGACGCTAATCTATTCACACCGTTTACTTTTTGAATTGAGCCACTTGAAAGTCTAGACTACATCACTACTAGTGTGGTTCACTCCAAATGAATTGAAATCCAATCTAAAAACTTATATGAACCTCTCAATTTTTATGATTCGTTGTATTTTTTTTTATATTATTCCACAAATTATAACCTGAACCAGACAAACCAAAAGAAAAAGGTGTTGAATGTGACTTATTGGGGGGACACCTTAAAGAAAGAACCAACCCAAACTTTTTTTTTCAACACAACCCAAAACTAGTTTAGGTTTCAGTTCATTTTGTTTATTTCTTAATAAAACCAAAACATAAATGCCATTTTCTAATACTAACTTAAGAATTCTCAAATACTATATTTTTATTTTTTATTCAACCTCAAAAATACTATTTTAAAACAACGGAGTTCAAAAAAAAGTTTGAAGTAATAGGTTTTAGTTTTTTTTATGCTCGGTTATTTACCCATGAAATCAACAGTCTTAATTTGCTGAAGAATAAACCCTAGGCTGTTTAAGATTATTTATTTAAGATGTATATGATACTTAGAAGTCTACCAAGTTGCAACTAAGATAAGTCATGAACATTAAATAGATATAAGAAGTCAATGAGCCACATTACTCATGTTATGAAAGATGGTTTGATAATTTTTTTGTTTGACCTCACCACAAGATTTAAATTTCATAACCTATAAACATTGGACTTTTTTGTAGTTGCCTTCCCTACATGTGAAAGTAATACAACTAAAATCTTTATTAAGAATTTTTTTTGATTTAAGTAATATGATCAATTCTAAAAACCTTTTAGTCTATAAGACTATAACCACTTAAAATCTATATTTGCCAAATCAAAATGTGATGATCTTTAATTTTTATGTAAGAGCATTAGCTACAATATTGTATGTATTAGAAAAAGATATACATCGATCAGCATCCTTTTAAGAAAATATATAATTGATCAAAATCTAAAAAGACAAAAAACACCCTATTGATTTTTGTTTTAAATTTTTACCATCTAATTATTTAATTTTACATTTATAATCATGAAACATTGGATATATCTAATATATAAGTTTATATATATATATATATAATCAAAACTTTGGACAGATATATGCATTGAAGCATGTGGCAGTTATTATAAAAAAATTAGAAATCATATAACTATACTTTGAGCTTGAGATGTTATAATTAAGGAAGATTTAAGAAAGTCAACTTATCATTTCGTTTCATAGCGAGAAATGAGGATATGCGAATATCATATGCGGAAAGTATTGTAGACAATATATAAATAAAGTTGAGAAACGTTAGAGCATTTTGTGGGAACTTATTTTAAGATAATAATTATTCGTTTTGGTGAGTCGACCACATGGAATGCTCAAGAGACATATTATAAATTAGTATAAGACATTTTGACGCTTTTTGCCATCATTGATGTGTACGGCCTCTTAGACCTTTTTAGCTATTGGTAGTGGCATGCCAATTGTTTCAACGTTCGCATCTCTATCGCCAATTGCTTAGCTAGATTTTAGTTATTTTTCACGTATTTTCGTTCATATATTATAATTTACCTATCGAAAACTTTTTGTGAAATGGAATGTTTTTCTTGTGCACTTTTTTTTACTCTAATGTTTTTGGTAAAGCTTTTTAATTGATTCAAAGTAAATTATTACTGCTTAGGAAACTTTTGTCAAACAAAAGTTCAAGTATTGATTTTCTCACTGCAAAATCTTCAACTTTCGGAGGTTGCTTGAATTTTGTTTCGAAAGAAAAAAATATACGAAAACTTCATAAAACTTCATGATTCCTAAGTCAAAAACCTAAAAGTCGATTTATAAACCAGAAGGGATTAGATCTGTTTTCGAGCTAATCAATGCTCTTAAAAAATATGTGTCAGACAAAACTCAAAACACAAATGTGGTACACGTATGAAACGTACATAAATAATAATTAAGTACGTATTAGCAGCTAGATTATGCAGGAAGAATATGTTTAGTTCTCAAATTCTAAAACTGAAATGGTTTTTTTTTTCTCCGCCATTAATAAAATCAAAATCAAAAGTCTTATACAATTAAATGCTGTTATATACCAAAAAAAGGAAGAAAAAAAAATCACAAATCGGTATTAAATTTTTCTTCTATTATATTCAAATCTCATCTTTGGACCCACGTAACACTACCCACCATATGATGTTGATATTCCCTCTGGCTCTATATATAGTTTGCATTTCTCAATCTCCCAATTACACCAACACACACAACAAAGAGCAATAAACCTTCTCACGGCCTACTCAATCTTCCATCTCACTCTCAATGGCTTCTAATGACGAAGGCTCTATTGGAACCTCCTTGCATGGAGTAACAGCAAGAGAACAAGTCTTCTCCTTCTCCGTCGATGATTCATCCCAAACCGTCCGATCGGACGATCCAACGGCTAAATTCGCCCTTCCGGTTGATTCGGAACACCGTGCCAAAGTGTTCAACCCACTCTCATTTGCTAAACCTCACATGAGAGCTTTTCACTTAGGATGGCTCTCATTCTTCACTTGCTTCATCTCAACCTTTGCCGCGGCGCCGTTAGTCCCTGTCATCCGTGACAACCTCGATCTCACCAAAACCGACATTGGGAACGCCGGAGTCGCCTCCGTCTCCGGCGCCATTTTCTCAAGGTTAGCCATGGGAGCGGTTTGCGACCTCCTCGGTGCACGGTATGGAACCGCCTTCTCGCTCATGCTAACCGCTCCAACCGTCTTCTCAATGTCGTTTGTGAGCGACGCGGGCGGATACTTAGCCGTCCGGTTCATGATAGGCTTCTGCCTCGCCACGTTCGTGTCGTGCCAGTACTGGACCAGCGTCATGTTTAACGGCAAGATCATAGGACTAGTCAATGGCTGCGCAGGCGGGTGGGGCGATATGGGGGGTGGAGTGACTCAGCTACTGATGCCAATGGTCTTCCAAGTCATCAAGCTCGCCGGAGCCACTCCGTTCATGGCTTGGCGCATAGCATTCTTCGTCCCTGGCTTTCTTCAAGTCGTAATGGGCGTCCTCGTCCTCACTCTCGGCCAAGATCTCCCTGATGGTAACCTCAGTACCCTTCAGAAGAGTGGTCAAGTTTCTAAAGACAAATTCTCCAAGGTACGATCTTCTATATAATGAATACACGATATAAAGATCAAGAACAATATGGCTCTCTTTAAAAGAATTTTGCAAACATTAAACATAGTCGTGAAATTTTGAAATAATTTTTTTGTCCTAGAAAATTTTGCGGCTCTGTCAAAATTATTTCAATTTCGGACTAAAAAAAATTATCTCAATTATTGGCAACAAAATTGATTCAAAACACTATCAAGAGTATTTTATTTAATAAAATTCTGGTGGCTAACGACTTTTCTTGTTATTACTTGTTTTAGGTTTTTTGGTTCGCCGTGAAGAACTACAGAACATGGATTTTATTCGTTCTTTATGGATTTTCCATGGGAATTGAATTAACTATCAACAACGTTATCTCCGGATATTTCTACGACAGGTTTGATTTCTTCTTCTTTAAATCCAAATGATGATCTTTACTTACTTCTTCTAGCACAAGTAATAACAACTTTTGTTTTCTTGTTGTCTACGTATCAGGTTTAACCTTAAGCTTCAGACAGCCGGTATTGTAGCAGCCAGCTTCGGAATGGCAAACTTTTTCGCCCGTCCCTTTGGTGGCTACGCTTCTGATGTAGCAGCCCGAATCTTTGGCATGAGAGGCCGGTTATGGATCTTATGGATCTTTCAAACCGTAGGAGCTCTCTTTTGCATCTGGCTAGGTCGTGCTAGTACACTTCCCATAGCAATTTTGGCAATGATGCTCTTCTCAATCGGTACACAAGCCGCTTGCGGAGCCCTCTTCGGGGTTGCACCTTTCGTCTCGCGCCGCTCTCTAGGGCTCATATCGGGACTAACTGGCGCGGGAGGAAACTTTGGATCCGGTGTGACTCAGCTGCTTTTCTTCTCAACTTCAAGGTTTAGTACAGCGGAAGGCCTCTCGTTGATGGGCGCTATGGCGGTTTTGTGCACCCTCCCGGTTGCGTTTATACATTTTCCGCAATGGGGAAGCATGTTCTTAAGACCGTCGAGCGATGGAGAAAGATCCAAGGAGGAACATTATTACAGCTCGGAGTGGACAGAGGATGAGAAACGACAAGGATTGCACGAGGGAAGCATCAAATTTGCTGAGAATAGTCGATCTGAGAGAAGCCGGAAAGTAGCTTTGGCTGACTTACCAACACCAGAGAGAGGAACTCCGGCTCATGTTTGAACACAAATCACAAGAGATAGTTCCTTATATATATATAACCATTTTATAGTTTCATCATACTCCTGTCATAATGTATCTAATATGTAGTGAGTTAAATCTTGCTTTGACTTGGTAAGGTTCGAACAGCTCAGTAATTAGTATTAATTATTGTAATGTCGCTTCAGTGAAAGGCAAAATATTCAACAACTATTTTCTCTTTTTTTTGGTAAACATATTACGATTTATTACCAATTTTCGATTTTTGGCAGACGTTACAGAGATAAACAAAAAAACTGAAAAATGTAGAAAGTAAACTATATGAAACTACGACATAAAGATAAACCAAAAACGAGCAGGAATGTAATGTCATTCTTAGTTTTTTGAGCAGGAGAAACAACTCTTTTACTGCAACTAAAAAAAGCTTTTCTTCAGTCAGATGTTTGTGTCTTGACAAGAACTTTCACGATGCATGAAATGTATAAAGAGTGCACATGAAGAAAACTTTATGAACAAAGACTACGGAAGAAGCAATTGAAGGAGTGAGTAATCTTCACATCACATAAACATATCAGACCAGAAAAATGAACAGAGTACCAAAAAAGTAATAAAACTTCATTCTGATTTAAGTTTTCTTGGAGTAAAAACTTTTTAAGAAAACCCAAGCTACTTCAGGTTGCTTCACACGAGCTTTGCAGATCCAAGAATTGTGGCTGCAAATTGCTAGAGAAACATCTGTTTCAGCTAAACTACGAACAGGCGAAAGATGACTTCCTAGCTTTTTTGATTAGAAGAACACTCAAGATATGTCCGTCTCACAACTAAGAGAAAGGACAAATTTCCCGAAATTGGATTGAATAGGTCTTACTTAGGTTCTTTCTCCATAGAAGAGTTAGTAGTAAACTATTAGATGACTAATTTAGGTGATTGACTAATCATCATGAACACAGAAAATTTGATTGAAAATTTAGCTGATTGATCCAAATCGAGTGACGACAAAGACAATATTCAAATATGTTTATTGTCTTGCACAACCTGTTTTTTTCCATAGGAGAATGTCTGTTTCAGTTTCACAGGGGCGTTATAAGTTTTAAAACAATTTTTGAACTCCAAGAACCCCTTCCCTATAGTTCCTCCAATAGAATCAACATAAAAATAGAATATTCGGATATGCTTTTCCGACAAAATATTCGAATCTTTTTTTCTGTCAACCCAATATGACTAAACCATAAAGATTAATATTCGGATCTAATTTACGGAAAGAATCCCACTTTAATAAATATCGAAAAACACCATAATCGTCAACATCTCAGTCTTTTAAAAAATTCCTACAATACCACCAAAAATATTACCTTTTCCATCTCTCTGTTTCGCGTTCAAAAAAACATCCAACAACAATAAAAAAAAGTGCTCATTGACTTAATAATAGTAATATAGAAGAATCTCTGATCTCTTAACGCTTCAGAAATGCAGAGATTACTGAGTATCGTGTCTCTCTCTCTCTTTGATGTGTGGCTTCAGAACTCGTTAAAAACCATCCCCAAAACCATCAAACCAAATGACTCCCACTCTCTCGGCATGACCCAATCGAGTCCTTTTCCTTTTTTCCTTCAAGAGGAGACAAGACTTGACTTTATCTTCAATCTTCAAGTCCAGCTTTAGCCTTGAGGTGCTTCTTAAAGTCCATAATGTCACCGTTCCATTTGGTGATGCACTGTTTCTCACACACCCAAATCTCATGAGCCACTTGGTTGATCAGCCTGAAGTCGTGACTCACCAGAACCAAACCACCATCCCACTCGTTCAATGCCTCTGCCAGGGAGTCGATGGTCTCAATGTCCAAATGGTTAGTTGGCTCATCCAATAGAAGCATGTTAGGCTGCTTATAAGCCAACCACGCGAAAATCACACGACTCCTCTGTCCGTCAGAAAGATTCTTCATTGGCATCACTTGAGCCTTACCAGTCAGACCGAACCTACCAATCGCAGCTCTCATTTTCTCCTCCTCGTTACCCGGGAACTCGTTCATCATGTAAAGAAGGGCAGGCACTTCCAGGTCTAGCTTCTCAGCCAGATGCTGATGGTACTGAGCAATCTTTAAGTGGTTGTGACGCCGCACCATTCCTTCAGTCGGGTGCAGTTCACCAGTCATTAGCTTCAAAAGGGTACTCTTCCCAGCTCCATTGGGTCCAACAAGGGCGACCCTTGAGTCCAAGTCGACACCAAAGTCAATGTTTTTGTATATGAGATAGTCCGGTGTGTACCCAAAAGAGACTTCCACAAACTGAAGCACTGGCGGTGGAAGCTTGCCCACATCAGCAAAACGGAAAACAAGAACACTATCTCTTGCCACCTTTTCTGTGAGTCCACCTCTCTCCATCTTTGCCAATGTCTTCTCCTTACTCTGTGCTTGACGAGCAAGTTTGGCTGAACCGTGACCAAACCGAGCAATGTACTCCTTCATGTGAGAAATCTGCTCCTGCTCCCATCTGTATTGTTTCATCTGGTTCTCTTCTAGCTCAGAACGGGTCTGGCAATACTGATCAAAGTTACCAGTGTAGTACTTGAGCTGCTTGCTTTGCATGTGGATGATGTTTGTACAGACTCCATTCAAGAAATCCTGTGAGTGGGACACCACAACAAGGATACGGTCAAAATTCTTCAGACTCTCCTCTAACCAGACACAAGCTTCCAAATCTGTTTCAGGAGAGAAATAAGAGTCAAAAAAAAATACAATACTAATGAATACATAGCTGAAAACCATCTGAAGCAAGCAGAAAAGAAGAAAGTTCACCAACCTAAATGATTTGTCGGCTCATCAAGCAAAAGGATTGTTGGCATTATGAAGAGTGCTCTTGCTAATGCAATTCTCATCCTCCAGCCACCAGAAAAATCTTTCGTCTTCTTAGCCTGCATTTCCTTGTCGAAACCAAGACCAAACAGAATTTCAGCAGCACGCTTCTCTGCAGTTGAAGCATCCATTGCTTCTAACCGCTCATAGATAGTATCGAGACGCTCTCCACCTCCATCATCCTAGACATAAAAATCAAATGATTAGCAACCCTATACTAAGCATCCAACACAAAAAAAAATCGGAAAACAATCAAGGCTATTGTTGTTTATACGAACCTGCTCAACAAGAGCTTCAATTTCCTTCTCCAACTTCAACCTCTCCTCGTCACAGCTCATGACAGCCTCAAGAGAAGTCATGTCAGTGGCTTCAATCTCGTGGGAGAGATGATAGATATCCATGTGATCAGGAATTGGCAGCTCCCTGAGTCCAATTGCGGTTAAGAGAGTCGACTTCCCACAACCGTTCAACCCAAGCAGACCATAACGTCTTCCATAGTTAAGCTCCAACATTGAATCAAGAATGAGGTCATAACCATGAAACGTGACAGACAGAGATTCTATCTGCAAACACATTAAAAAAAGGTTAAAAATTTAACTACCGTAATTTCCCAGATCGAAAAATCTAAGCAACAAAACTAAGGATAATCTGTATACGTATTACAAATCATAAAACGCTGATTCATCGGAACAATTAAACAACAGAGATATTCCAAACCATCACGAATCGAAATAGAAAACAACCAAGTTCCAAGGAACCATATAACCATCCAGGACGAACCACAGAGTCTCTAATGAAACACTTACCCGAATATCCCTGGATTGAGGATGAGAGCAGAGAATTCCGGTACAAGTCCGATCAGATATCTGAAGGGCGTCGACAGCACTCGACAAGTTATCAACTCCATTGGAAGAAGTACCGGCCGATTTAGAAGCGGCGGCTGCAGCTTTACCGCCTCTTTTCGCGGCGGCGGCAGCTTTCTTCTGAGCAGCCTTCTTCTTGCTAGCGTCAGACACCATCTTCAAATCTCCCTGAATCAAATCCGCCGCAGATAGAAATAAAAAATCAAACCATCGAGGATACAGATCGAAAGAATAAAAAAAATCGAAAGAGATGAAACCAATAAGGAAAATTACCTGTGGGATCCGGGAGATCGGGAGCTCGAGAGATCTGTAGATCTAGGGTTTCAAAAGTTTCGTCACACAAAGTTCGGCAAATTAGGGTTAATGAGGTTGGTTTCTGTTGACGCGAGGTGGAAGAGTCGGTATTTATAAGAGATGATACTTTTTGGTGTGCCACGTGTACGGCGAGACTGTGTTAGCTTCACACTTCAGTTGCGTATCGGAATACATTAGCTACTCCCATCTGGTCGGTTCCGAATAAGGTGCGGTTATGATATGGGCTTTTATGTGGCCTTATATAATTAAAAGCCCAATATCTGTTGGTAAAGATCTAGAAGTGAAAATAGAAGCCTAAATATCTTAATTCACCTAAACTCTTACACTAGCCCAATTATGTTGATATGACATTTTAAAATTGTGAATTTGCCTGCCATGTTTATGAGGACATTTTATGCATAGACCTTCTTTTTTCAAGAATTAATATTACCAATGTTGTATCTTGATTCTTCTGCTTAATATGAACCTAATTTATTGTGTTGATGGTATAGGTCTTGGTGTTAGTTTGATTTTTTTCTTATAGTGATCAACTTATTACAGTTGTGGTTTACATGTCTGATGCAATCAAGTTATGTTCTTTCTATGCAATCCACAATCTTGAGAATCCGACGCAGATGTAACTAAGAAACTTATTGTCGAAGATGATCGTGGTGATTGATCATGATGAACATGATAGGTCTTATCGAAATACTCCATCAGCTTTTGAGTTCTATTTCGTCTTGTAGATAGACTGTAGAATGTAGTCAGGTTCACGAGTATACAAGAGGGAATAGTTATCCTTGTAAACAGATAAAAGCTGATTCTACTTGGAAGTTGAAGACGGCCGTACAAGTAGATGGATTGTTGTTCATTTGATATGATGTGTCAACAAGATTGTCATCATCTCTTTAACTTTGTTATTTCTCATATATATTCAAAATGCCTATGCAATTTTCAATTTGTGAGTCAAATATGTGTATTAAATAAATTTTTGCTATATGGAATAATAAAGGTTGCTTTCATAATGATAAAATGTTTCATTAGCTGCTCCCTAACCTATTTTTGAGAAATTAGGTTAATACAACTATAATTCTATGCAACTTAGACAAAAAACTTAAATGAAAAACTGAACCATGGACCCATATATTGTCAAGTCAACAAAATCGTCTGGTCTGGGATGAAGATTCAACCAAACCGTCAATTGGGTTATGTCTCCGAGTATTGTCCTCATATTGGATTTGAAATGTTTTTCCAAGACTAAGAAAGTTAGTCGTCCTTGCCATCATTCACTCATTATAAAAGAAGTTTGGAAATTAGTGTATGGATGAAATCAAATCAAATAGAAATTTCAAAAAGTGCCAAAGTAGAGAAAAAAAATGTGACGATGAAGAAAGAAAGAAAAAAGGGCAATGGCATTGACTCCTAGAAAGTCTCCATGTCTTTTTCTTTTCCTTTTTTAATTTGATTTTTCTCACGTTGTGGGCCTCATTGTTACCTCCTTGTGCAAGAAGGTGTTGTTGTGAATAGAGCCTATGTTTTGTATACTTTATGTCTACACATCGGTCAAGTTTCTGTGGAGCAATGACTTTAATTCAAGCGATGATTCGAATGTATCAACTTGATGAACTTATATAGTCATCATCTTCAAGACGCATATGAAACAAAAGTCTTACGATCTGTGAGCTTTAAGCAAAACATATATAGTATCAATGTATCATAAGTTACCTTCTTCAACGTTGTTAGCTTTTTATGAGATGAAACTCTTGAAATTTGTAGCTTGATATTTCTTGGTAGCTTGGTACCTCCGACAAATGACATATTTTAAAGTAAAATTAAATGCGTATGAATATGATTTATTATGGTTAGTTAGGGCTTTCCATTTTCTTGAAAAAAAAACGTACATCTAAAATGATATATGTAATAATCATGTATACGAAGAAAGTGCATCATGAAAACAACAAATTATATATGCATGCAATGAAGATATGAAGAATCCTCGAATATTCTGGTTACACTTTCGTTTTACTTTTGTTTTATCCGGATAATGATGTGCATTATAATTTAATAACATCTTCCAATGTTTTTTTTCTCTCTTTACCTTTTTCTTTACCTTTTTTTTCTTTTCTTTTATGGTCTTTTGGTCCACTTTTCTTGGCATGCCCCCACGTGGTAAGAACCAAAGACAATCATCAAGCCTAAGGGAATAATTTTTGATCCCTTCTTTGGTTTAATATTATTTTCACTAAACTATTTGAAAATATTTAACATTTTAGTCATTTTCATTTAACCAAAATGTATCATGAACAACCTCTTGCATTGCAACCAACTTTAATTATTAATATAAAGTTGTAAATGAGGAAAATCATGTGCCTTCCTGCAATATATTTGTATATCCTTCTTAACCAAACCTTTCTTATATTAACATGCAATAATTGACTCAATGAGTTCGGTTAGATTATAACATTCTTTCTTAATATGCTATTTGCATTTCTTTAAAAAAAAAATTCTCTTCAACTCCTGATGTACAATATGTGACATGGACGAAAATAGGACAGATTTTAGAGATTAAAATTGTATAAATAGATCAGTAAAATGTATTTTAAAATTTTTAATATCTTTAATTTTTTAGATTTTATTATTTCTAGAAATTATAATTTTTTGGTTAAGATTTAACTTTTAAAAATTACGATTTGGTTCCTTACTTTTTTGGCAAAAAACGAACTTGAAATAAAAATGTGTAGATTGAGTTATTCGAATTTTCGTTAGATTTATAAAAATATTATTCACCACTCGATAATAAATAGCATTGAACCACTCCTAATTGAATTTTTTTTGTCAGCCAGTAGTTGCTTTATCTCCCTCGTTAAATATTTAGTGAAAAAGTTCAATGCACTTTGGACTCCAAGTAAAGCTTCTCGACAAGTTTATCTTTTGGAATACTATGGTAACTTAAAATATGATAAAACTTTAAATTTTTGTAAAGTGAACAAAAGTTTCTTACAAAAATTATTCCAATTTATATTTGTTGATAAGAAAAAGGAGAAAGATAGTGAAATTTATAAGCGTGTTGAAAAGCTTTATTAGTTACTTTTATGTGATTTATTTTTAAATCCTTTAGTTTCCTCGAACTCGAATGGAACTTTCCTAGAAAAAAAGTTGAAGACTTGAAAACTAACATGTATGATGATGATGATGATCAGCATGAATGAAATGCCTCATGTGATGCATGAAGCACCCCGCATCATGATCCCAAGTTCACAACACATGTTCATGCATGACAATGATTTTAATAAATAATGAATGAGATGTCGCATCAAACGCACATGCACAATAAAAACATGAATACGACGACTACGTTGATGTTAATTTAAATTACTTATTTAATGATTATTCTCAACAGAAATAAATAAATAATTTTTAGCTTTACGTTACCATAAAAGAGTGAAAGGAAATAAGTAGTAATGTGAGCATTGATGTCATGGGTTGGCATTCACTATATGTTGACTTACCTATTGGATTCGCTAACATATAAGTAAACTTTATTTCTTGACCAAATCAATACTTTTAATTTATTTCGCTTTTCACTTTGTAATTAAGTTTACCAAAAGAAAACCAAACCGTAACTTTACAAAGAGCAAGAATATATACCAAAAGTATGATTATAAAGTTATGAACTGAAATATACAAATAAACTAATAAGGTTAGTATAATTGTAATGTTAATAAGAACTGAACAAATTTAGCTTTTGTTTCTTTTGGCAATAAAACACTCTTGAAATTATAAAAATAGCATCATATCCATTATTAGGTAGTTGCTTGTTTTTATTTATTTGTTTTTTTTTCGAGTAGGCAATGGTTCGATTCCAATATAAAAATAGTAGTTTAAATATAAATATTGAAAATTATATATTATAAAAGGACATGTTGTACTAGTTCAGTTTGATGAATATAAATATATATTAAAGATTGAGATGTGTCCAAAAATTAAGGAATAATAATATATTCCAACAGTTACAACTTACAAGACGAGAGAGGGCATGAGGCAGAGGACAAGACTCAAGAGCATTCCCATCCAACTGGCTCAAAGTTTAGTAGAGACACCTAATACCGACACCATTTCTTCAAACCCTAACTTTATCCCAAAATTATGAAACAAAACTATATATTAAAAATGATTATGACTCGACTATAAATTTTTATGTAATTATATTTATCAAAAAGAAGCATGATATAGAAAATAGAGGGCATGTTATATTAGATTTTCAAAACTACCAAAAAAAATGTGCAATCAAGTGAATGGTGGGAAAGAAGAAACTACGTAAGCTAATTTATTTCTACAAGGGAAAAAAAGAGAATGGTAGTTATATAATTATGCATTTATTATGTACTTTTGACTCAGTATTTATGTACATTCACCACTGCGCTTTTAATTTTAATAATTTATTGTCATTAAATTGCTTTTGGTAAAATTAAAACTCAGTAACTCTTATAGGGCCATAAAAACTGTGCACATTATAGACACACAACAAGACAACTCTTTTATGTTAGTATGTAAATACAAAAAGCTTGGTTGTTTATAGTAAAATACATGCAATTGTCTATTTAAATTGACTTGGTGATTAATGCAGGGCAACAAAAAGAATTGCTGATTAATTATGACGTTGTTTTAATAAATTAAAAAAAAATTCTGCTAAATTGTTGTTCATATCATGTATGTACTAAAGTACTTAAATACAACACAACCGTTGGTGGGATTAGTTCAGTGAATTGGGTGAATTAGTTGAGATTTTATTCCTGAATTTTTACTTTCACTTGTAAAGGATCGGGTGTCCTAATTTATATGATCGCAAAAAGAAAAAATACAAGACCCAAAAATATTAACATTGTTTTAATTGACATTTAGTGATTTTATTAGTTCTCATTAGTATTGTCAAAATTTCATCTTATTATATCGAGTTAGTAAAAAACTACTAACAAATACTCTATTGTCTTCGATTTAATTTATAAAATATTAATTTATATAAAACGTTTCAAATACATTTCAATTAATTTATATAGAAAAAGTTTCACATAAATTATCAATATGACATTGATCTCGATTCCAACAAATTAAATTATTTTATTATTACATTTATCTGTCACCTGTAATTACACAACTTAGCTGTTTAATTAGTTTTGGTGTATTGGAATATCAAATTTAGACTATTAAATACATCTTTTGCATTTTAGAAAATCTGTGTACTATCATTTTTATTTATCTTAAATGACAACAATCCTATTTTTTATAAAACAGTAAAATATATAATATTGAATTAATTGATGAGTAAAGACCAGGTATAACAACAATTATACTAACTTTTTTATATTATCCGCAACTGAAACTAGAGTAGGAAAAAAAAGAGTTTTAAATTATTCTTCATCGTAGCAAATATTTGCATGTTTAACTTAAGGGGAGAGATTCAAAATTGAAAAAAAAGAAAAAAAAAAGAATGAAAGTAAAGAGAAACTAGAAGTCTTTCCCGGAAATACCCCAAAGATTATAAGCATAATTACAATTCTACCAGCCCCTCGAATTTTCTTCCGCCGCCTCACATAACGACGCAAGCATTCGGATTCTCATCACTGAATATCTGAGGCGCGTGGGACTGAATCGGATATCCATATGGCCCACCCGGATAATAAGCTGACCCGTACGCAGGCTGAGCCGCCACGTACTCCATCATGTTCACTCCCTCGCCGCCTTTGTTACCAGGAACATCCTTTCCTCCGCCGTCTCCTCCTTTCTTCTTATCGCCAGATTCGTTCTCTTTTCCGTTACCACTCTCTTTATCTTTCTTAGCCGGCGGCACAATTTCCACCGGACGTTTCAGCTTCTCCGTCAAATTCTCGACGAGCTTTTTCACATCCATTGTTCCTTTAACCGTCACCAACTGTTTCTCTTTATCCATTGTTATCCCATTCACACCTTAAAAACAAAACAAAAACAGTGTGAGCGTTTCAACCAAAAAACAGTGTGGGCGTTTGAAACGCGATTATATATGTTGGGTTTTGTTCTTCTCTAACCTTTGGTTTTAGTGACAGTCTTTTGGATTTTCCCAATACAGCCTTGACAATGGAAGTTCAGCTTCAATACCGCCGTTGTTACCGGAGCCTAAAGATATAAAACAAACAAAGTAATCAAATTTATTAGCTGTAATCAGAAAATCAACAACATACTTGTCATTATACTAATAGAAAGAAGAAGAAAAAAAACACTCAGAATCAGATTCTTGTAATACGAACAGATAAAACAATTTAGTAAAAAGCTTAAAGCTTTTACCTCTTTGGGTTTTTTCTCGTTGTTGTTGTCTGGCTTCTTCTCCTCCGTTTTCTTTTCTTTGTTTTTGTCTTCATCGCTTTTGTTTTTGTCCTTGTTATTGTTGTTGCTCTCTTTCTCTTTCTCTTTCTCTTTCTCCTTTTTAGCCTGAGGAGAAATCAAGTCGACTTTTTTCTTTGTCTTCTCTTCGAGCGTATCCCGGAGTTTCGCCGGATCTACTGCCCCGGTCACCGTTAATTTCCCAGACGCCGACTCCGATTTCACCGACTCAACGCCTAAGAGACACATTATTGTTTAACTTTGAGTCAAAAAATCAACCAACAAAATAGGGATTTTTCGAACAAATAGTCCAGTTACATATTCCGATGAAATAGGATTATAACGTTCGATTTGTTCATACGAAATCCGAATAAACCCATATATTAGTGAGAAATCGAACATCTTTTTGAAAGAAAAATCAAACCTTGGAAAGCACGAACGCATTTAACGATTTTGGAAGCGCAACCTTCACAATGCATATCGATCTTCAAAACGACGGTGACAGACGTCGTTTTCTTCTCGCCGCCACCATCTCCTTTCTTCTCGTTGCTGTTGTTGCTGTTGTTGTTGTTCTTCTTCTGTTCAGAAACAAAACAGAGAGAGCAAATCAAACCCATTAAATATACAGAGGAAAAAAACCCGATGAAATCGAGAGAAGATTCGAGAATGTTGTTAAGTGGGGGAACGGTTTGACTCAGTACCTTGCCCATGGTGACTCGGTTAGTGAGAAGGGGTAGTGGGGAGAAGGAAGTGGGTGGAGACAGAGTCGGAGGAGGAAGAGAAAGTCGAGACCTTTCGGTTCTATTTATAGTAGAGTCTGTTTTATTATGATGATGATGGTGAATGGTGTGGTAAATGACAATTCATGATGATGCTCATGTGTATGTCTATGATGTTATGGTTGTCCACATACGTTTTCCGTATTCCTTTTATTGTTATTATTATGATTTTTCTGTTAATGCCTATATGTACGTTCGTTCTTTTTATTTTTGTCATTTCGGTTTATATGTTGTGTGAGTATTGTGACCATCGACTATTTACTTTTATTCATTTGAAACTAAATAGGGAGAATCATACAACTGTTTATTGCACGCAAACGAAAATAAATAATGCGACTAATTGACAATAAATTATTTTTGAAAAATTTCCAAATTTTTCTTTTTCAATTTCCCTAGCTACAGTAGATTTTTGGTTTTCCGGTATTTGAGACGAAACGAGTTGTTCACATCAAATTCATGAAGTGGACATCATCAATTTTACTAAACCAATATTATGGGCCTTATTGAGCCCAATCATAGGTGGGTTTGCTTAGATGTGTAAAAACAAAACTTCAATAGCCTAACTCAAAAGTATATTAGACTTGTGAGTAGTGTTGAGGTTTCTTTTTATATAATCTATAAATGAATTTGTTTAAAAAAATTTAAGATGAAACTGTTAACATTCAATATAATCATGGTGATTATTACATAGCTAATTTTAAAGAAGAGAAATCACATAGCAAATTGTAAATTGCTACTATTCGTTTTCTTTTTCTTTTTCAACAAATAGCTACTTTTCATTTTTCATGAAAGGTTTCATATTTTCTATATATCTTTTTTTTTGGAAATGTCAGTCTTCAACCCATAGTTTAAAGCTTAATATCTTCCAAAAATAAAGAAGTCTTACTCACCAAATATGCTACTTTATTTTAAACTTACCAAATAGCTATACCTATATGTCCTGGGTACATATTGTTTAAACAAAAACTTCTCTTCTTAATATCAGTTTTCAGTAATCAAAAATATAATACAAAGTTGTCTTCTTTAAAAATCGTGAAAAAAAAGAATCATTAGAATTGAACAACTCTTACACTCATAATTGCTCTATACATTTTTTTGTTGATATGTTTATACCACTTACTGAATAGTTCTGGTAATACTCTATAAGAAATGAACTTTGGAATTTTATATTCGTTATATTATACTATTCTGAACCATTTGGAAGTATTTTGAGCTCAAATGCTTACATGTATTCAAGAAACTTCAGTCAGACCAACTAACTTGGGTTTTCATCATTTCATGAAAGTGATACTAATAAGCCCAACGAAAGAAAGATTTGTTAGTGTAATTATCTAATGGGCCGTTATATATAATGTTAGAACTTCGAACAAAGGAGATGACATTATGACAATAATGTCGGGGTAACAAAATCTCGTAGGCATTGCGATTAATGAAGTCAGCAAACTATTTTTTAAGAATTATCAGATAGTTACTCAATATAACAAAAGATGCTCATTCTGATTTTTTTATATATTTTTTTTGGTTTTTTCCAAGTATAGAAAGCAAATTGGAGCTATTGGTGAAAGATTATTGCATTGAGCTGTGGAAAATGCGTTACAACTTCTTAAGCTAACAATTTTACCAATCACATTTTAAACTTCAAAGTTTCTAAAATCATTTGCAATCTTTTCTTTTTCTTTTTCTTTCTTTTTTTTTGTTCTTTGTTTCTTTCTAAAGCCAAAGTTAGCTACTTTTTTTCCTTTTCAAGTCAAATCCAGAAGCTCACAAAAAAAAAATCAAAATCTTTATTACTAAATTTTCTACGACGACTATTAGTAACAGTCCCAACCAATTAACTCCCAAAACTAGAAAAATATATAGTTTTTAAAGTTCGGGCTAGTTTTTGATGTTTGGGGCACTCTCTTCGATTCTGACACTCGCGGTCATTGATACCTCTTTAACAAACTTAACATATATATACTGAGATCTTGTAAGATTTAAATGATTTCATGTATGTATGGCCTGGCAATTAACATGAAAACTAGGAGAAAATTAACATATATGTAGAATAAATGGTTGAGACATCTAGTTTACACAAACGGTTGAAACGGATAACTTCATATTAAAATGAATGGTTATGAACCGTTTTAAAAAAATACGAACCGATCATTAGAGTGCAACTCTGAACAATATTGAATATTAAAGACGACAGAGAGTAAATATTACTTGTTCCCATTTTTAAACCTTTCATCACCTTCAATAAATATTACTACGTCACCTTCTATTACGCTGGCGTGTAACATTTCTGTCCCTACATTTATTTTTGTTGTTGTTTTGATAGAAAAGAACGAAAAATATTTGTAGTTGAAAAAAAAATATTTGTAGTTGGAAAAAAAATATTTACTTTCGGAGGAAATTGGCTGAAGGAAAAAAATATAAATCCGAAACCAATCTGTCAGGGGTATATATGTCATTTGTAACAGATGAATAGTATCTCTGTATTTCCATCAATCAATATCTCCTAGCCGCTTGAGACACTGACCAAAGGTGATGACTTTTATACACAATCCTTTCTTCTTCCTCTCTCTCTCTCTTTTTAACTATGTTGTTACTCATACTCTTCAAGTAATTAAGGTTTCACAATTAAAAAATAAGTTATAATACTTAATTACACACATTATTATCTAATCGAAAATGAAACATTTCACAATTTTAAATATAGATAACTAAGAAACAAAATAATAATTTTATATATTTTATAACGTATATTACTATAATAGATTTTTAAAATAAAAAATTTATGTCAATTAAAATCAAAATTTTAAACAGGAATTGAAATCTATGTATGATCGGCAAGAATTTTTGTTGTTGTATGGATTTATTGGTCTGGTACATAACTCTTTTTTTTCAGAAATATTATTTCTATTTAAACAACTTTTTGCTAAAAGATGTTGGGAAAATGAAGCTGAGTGTTCTATCCCGATTTTTTTTAGACGACTCAAAAACACTGCTACAATTTGTTTGTTTTTTCTTAAAGATTTTTAAAACACGAATACTATTACTGTACACAACATATATAATGTAGGGAAAAAGAACTACAAACAAGTAGATATATGAATATTTCTTCTATATGCATGTATACATATGTTGTAGTATATACTCTTTATAATGAACAGATGGTCTAGTGAAAATAATATTTCTTACAAGTGGTCCCATATCAAAAATTTCTCGTGGAGTTGAACTAATTAGAAGAACAAAAAAACGAAATTTCTTGAGAAGAAATATCGCCTTTGCTTTGAATTATTTTCTTAGGTGATATTTCATAACAAAACAACAATATCCCCTATGAATCAGTAAATCATCCAATAAAAAAAAGAAATATATATTTTATATTAATTGGAATGAAAGTAAATATTATTATATTTGTCCACCACTACAGATTAGATTTGGTGAATGTTTTTTATACCTTGGCCCGGAGACTTCATCATATACGAAATACAGAGTCCATTCGTTACAAATTATTTCTCTATCGGACACTTCTGCAAAAGTTTTATCTTTAACATATTCTATACTATTTATAGCCTATACCTGTAGTCTCATTTAATTTTAGAAACGATAACAATGCTATATATATATATACTTTCATTTTTGTTAAGAGGTATACTATATACTTTGTTCTAAGTTCTAACTAAAAGTAGATATAATCTTACTTTTCACGACAAAAAAAGAAGATCTACTCTTCAACCAGAAATACATGCTTTTGGGTTTCATCAAATCAAATCTCCCATTGTCTCATCTTAACTAGAAATCTCTTCAAGGTTGATGGAATCATAAACAAAAACACAACATCCCATAAAAACTGATCATAGTGTCTCTCTCTCTTTCCTCCCATACCCCATCAAATCTTTGATTTTACTAACAGTCAGTCCAAGATATATTTATATAAGAAGACAAGAGAGTCTAAAAGAACTAGGAGTAGAAATAGGGCAAGCACTTGTGTTGTAGGAGGCTACTACTGCTTTTGTTCTCAGCTAGGTTGCTTATGGAACTAGAAGATGAAGCTGAACCTGAACCACCCATGTTTATGTTAGAATTAGTGCCTGTTCCACTAATCATTTGCTTCAAATCCCCATGTCCATTAATGTAGTTATTGTAATACCCTTGTGTGCAATTTCCATTGTACCCTTTTGGCCTCTGGTCAATATGGTGGTCTATCATCATCATCATCATGATCTCTTCTTGCTTCATCATAATCTCTGGTCTCTTTCCATTGAAATCTGAGGAGAAACTGTTGTGGTTGTTGTAGTGGTCATACATATTGTGGTTGAGCAAGAAACCACTTGTGCCCGAAATGCTGTTGTTGTTGTTGCTGCTGTCCGAGATAGAGAGATCTTCAGGATAATTAGGGTTTATAAAGGAAAAGATCTGTTGATCATCAGCTTCAAAACCATTGATGTTTGAGATGAGAGATTTTGTTGGGTTTTCAACGTACGGATTGTAGGAAGAAGGTGCGATTGTTGTTGATGGGGTTAATGGTCTTTTCACATCCTGAATATTAGGGTTTAGATACGGAGAAACCATGGCTGATGATGAATGAGAGGAGGAAGAAGAAGACATGATGAGTTTCTTCCTTAGCTTTGTGTTCCAATAGTTTTTGATGTCGTTGTCTGTTCTTCCCGGTAGATGAGCTGCTATTATTGACCATCTACAAGTTTCAATATATATGTATATGACTATTAGTAGTTAATGGCGGAGGAAAATGTTGAAAAACTAGATGAATAAATGTTGCTCGTAGTTTTGACTAGTTCTTGAATATCTCCAGGTTAAGAATTATTTTGATCACTAGTTTCAGATAATACATAAATTCAAAATAGATTTAGAACGAGAATAAATTAAGGAGAGGGAAATAATAATACATTTGAACCTATTCAAGGGGCCTTAACAAGCAGGTGGAAAACAAAAATGATACCACTCATATATTTTTACTGTGGTCTTACTTAATTTCTTATAATAAAAATATGAATTTATAAGAGGATTACTAAAGTTTACCTGCTTCCGATGGCAGCAAAGAGGCTGAAGATGATTCTGTCTTCTTCCTCAGAGAAATCACCATGTTTTATGTTTGGTCTCAAATAGTTTAGCCACCTCAATCTACAACTCTTTCCACATCTCCTCAAACCTTAGACAACGACAATAAATAATGACACAGGCTCTTGTTTGGGAGGTGAAGCAGAATCAAAAATTGAGTTTAGTTAAGAACATATATTTACCGGCTTTGAGAGGAAGAGAGATCCAATTTCCGCCATTACCATACTTCTCAATGTAATCTCTAAGCTTAGAGTCTTCCTCAGGAGACCAAGGCCCTCTCTTCACCTTTGTCTTGTCGCAACATGGAGCTCGTCCCATTTTCTCTCGTTAGTGTGTTGAAGATTAGAAGAAAGAAAAAGAAAACGTGTAATCTCTTACTTTGCTTGAAGATGAACCTTTTGAGTTTATGAAGAAGTGGTTGAATTTGTAGCCTTTTAATAAGAGACTTGGATTTGGACTCACCCTATCAATTATTATTATTATTATTATAGAATAATGTAAAAAGGAACATTATTTTGTATTTCATTTTGTCTCAGAGCTATGGGTGTGAGAGAAGTCAACATGATTGACATGCATGCATATTCATTGTGCTTTGAAAAAAATTTAGATTTCCAATTATTCAAATATTTTATTAGCGCTTCTTCTGAGGAAATTACATTAAAATGACTTCAACATGACCAAAAAAAAGAAGAAATTTATGTGACCGTTCTTGATTTTTGTTTTTGATTTGGTAAACTCTCCCTCTCAATATATGTTTGAGGGTATATGTTCGCTGCCCTAAACTTCTACTTTGGAATACATATATATTTTTATATATTTACGTACGTGTTTCATATGTATTTTACAAAAAAAATTTCGCCAGCATGCATTTAATAACATTGAGCATGTGATTTAGATATTTAACAAACAAGGTGTGTCCGAATAGTATCTATACATGATTTGCCTTCCATTTTATTTAAATGAACAGTTGTAGAGTTGTCATAATGAATCAAAGTTGTAAGTAGACACCCAGTCTAAACAATCAAAATTATAATCGATTAATTATTCGTACGTATCACACGAAAAATGCAAAATATTTAAAATCGAGAACTTTTTGCTGCGTTTGGTAAAAAAAAATACATTAACTAAGTTATCTGCTTGATTTGATCATTCGTCGAAAAATATTTGCATTATTATGCAGACAACTATTTGGTATTCATCATGAATTTCAAAAACAAAAGGAAAGGAAAAAAGTTATCAAACGGCGGTGATATTACACGGATAAAAGGAGGAAAACACGTAACAAGCGGAGACTGCATCGGTCGGACCAGTGAACTATATGGAACTATCTGATTATAAAGTGACAACAAAACAAAAACCAAAGAAAACAAAAAACCCATTTTTGTGATTAACCAAAAATTTACTATCACGAGTTGACTTGTCAATGTTGTTTTCATTATTACATTTAGTAAAGTGCCAAAAGAACCCTTCATAATTATTCATATCGTACTACTTTGATGGACACTTGCATGCGTGAGTAAATCTTTAATTAATTTCACACACACATACATACATATTATATATATATATATATATATATGAATTTCACGACGATCAGGTGTATATTTGGACCGACTAATCAACTTCAGAGCTAATGACCCATCGACGAGTATATAACCATATATGTACAATTGATAGATCTACTGTTTACATCATTTAAGGTACATGTGTATGATGAACATGTTTCACGCAGATACAGTCTCACACTCATTTCCACATTTGTGTAAGTAATATGTATGTATGCTTACTAATACATGCATGTATGTGTGTGTACAAATGGCCAAACAAAGGTTTCCATATCCAGTGTACCTTCCTTAGATTTTCCAACAAACTTTCCCTACATTACACTTACAATACCAATATATAACTACAAAATAACATATCTAAATATTCAACGATTTTAAATTCGTCGTAAATTTTTGACTCGGAAATCTGATGAATGTCATCAAAAAATTCGTCAGGTACTTTCAATTGATTCATGTCCATCGGAAAAATTTTGACGGATTTCTAACTGATACACTATCCGTCGAAAATCCGTTAGAAATTTTTGATGGATTTCCAACAAAATTAAATGCTTTGATAAAATACCTAATTCTATCGAAATTCGGTTAAAAATTTTTAACGGATTTTCAAGAAATTTATATATTTTATTAAAATATTTAATTCCATCAAAATTCATCCAAAAATATTTGACAGATTTTCAACAAATTGACAGGTTTAGATATTTGAATAAAATAATTCACTTTGTTAGAAATCCGTCAAAAATTTCAGAAGGATTTCCGACAAAATTAATCATGTTATTAAAAATAAATTAAATTGATTTTTTAAATATAATTTAGTTACACATTGATTTACTTTTTCTACATGTGATCTAACTATAAATCCATCGAATATTCCTCGAAACTTTTAAAAATTTATGATATGACTAACATAATTTTAAAATTTTAAAATTAATTATTAGATTTAGAGATAGTTAAGCTTCACAAATCTTTCTTAAATTTTGCTTTATGAAACGACTCCGCAAATATTTGAACTATGATAAATTAACCAATAAAATTTGCTAACTAATAAAAATAACAAATTATGTTATAACCCATTCAAAAACTGAATAGAATGAATTTAATCTGAATTTTTATCTATTTAAATATTTCTACTGTAAAAGATTTGAAGTCTCCAAATTAAACTTCAAATACGCTAAAGTCCAAACAAAGTACAAATTTAGACTGATAAATATTAGAATTATTTTAAGTAAAAAATTAATATTAACGTGAAATTATAATATATATAAATAATTGGAAAAATTAAGCATGGTAAATAATACATCAATGTAAGTAACTATTCATTTTAATAAAAATTACGTACCCAACTGCTTGTAGATTATTGGACGGTACCATTTTCTATTGTTTTTTTGTTCAAGGTGAACCATTTTGTTCTATGTTAATCACATGATTTTTACTGGTTTGTACTCATGTGATAACGTAGTGACGCCATTTGCACAAATCGTCTAAATTTTCAGGACAAGAACATGTTAAGTTAGTTTTTTTTTTCTCAACATTTAAATTTTCTTACATAAATTATTTTCTCAATAAAAAGGTTGATATTTGAAATTTAATTTGGTTCAATGTGCATTGTAGTCATTTGCATTGAAATTTATTCGTAAAATAGCTATTTTAATCTAACGTGTTGTTAAATGCTAACAAATCATTTTATTTGATATCCACGTTGTATTAGACTTTGCAAAAAGATATCGCTTTTCTACAACTTTCTTAATTGATGTATATTTCGACAAAAGTATCGACAGAAAATTATAGAAATCTTGCTGGTGAACAGAAAATCTCGAGTGTGTTTTGTATATACTATATAAAATTAGATGCGGGGCTTTAGTGGTAATGTTCAATGCATATGTAGAAAACTATATGGAATAATTATCATATGAGAGAAAATTATTGTCTCATTGATGTTCCATGGTTTCCAGATGTAATTTTTTTTAAAAAAAGAAAGTTAATCAGTTAATGGATTATGAATTTTTCGCCATAAATTTTTAGAATAATTGAATAAGTCTCATGCATCACCTCCTAGTCAGACAATTATGATGGTATCTGGTTTGTTCATAATATATAATTGCATGCATGAATTATTTCTTTCAAAATTATTTTACAACTTAAAAATATATATGTGTATTGAAAATCTAATTTATTTTATGCGTGTAAAGAAGCAATTAAATATATGCAGATAATCTGAAATGCAATATGAAATACATATATATATATATAGATACTGTATACAAGGAAAAAGCTTATATATATTTGTTGATAAAGAAATAACTGATTTGTATTGGTTGAAAAAAACAATCAATTTAAATTTAGCTGAGTCAAACTATGATTGGATGAATGAACACCAAAAAGGCAAGAGTCTTTTTCTCGTTTGACTCTCATATAGCTGGTTTTTTTCCTCAACGGTTGGCAAACTAAAGTGGACAAATTACTGAAGTTTTGTCAACTTGACAACATATCATTTTCTGAAAGCAAACTTTCTTTGTTAAAATAATATAGGTATTAATAATTATAAACATATTAAAAAGTTAATAGATATCTTAAATTTACCTACTTTTTACTGTAGTACATAGACACTAATAATTGCACTTCAGCGGTAAATATCTTTAATAGTTTTTCTAAACATAGTAAAAAGAGATCATCTTACAGATTTCATGAAAAAAGGTAACCCATAGTAAAAATAGTATAAAATCTAATCCAACCAAATAATTTAATTTGACAATTATCTTATGTATTTTTCCATTCTTATTTTTTAAAATATTTTTAACTTATTGTACATTAAAAGTTCTATAAATTGACATTCAATAAATTTATAAATTAACATAAATTAATAAATTTTCTGATTTTAAGTTGGACTGCTTTAAAATGAAATATAATTCCATAAAATAATTAAATTTTTTAAAAATCTTATATAAGTATATGGTTCTTTAAATACCATAAATTAATAAATAGCATATAAAAATTTACGTAAAATATGAAATATCTAACTAAGATAATCTAATAAATATAAATTTAATATTATTTTTATGGAGCCCATCTCTAATGTTTCTTATTGCATCAAAAATTTTGGATGTTGTTTTCTTGCATTACATCCAAAAATTATGAAGATTTCTAGAAGTGATAATTGATTTTTATTGTAACTAGTTCCATAGGTATTATAACTTCATCTTCGGGTTGGCTGAAAGATTTTCTGTTAATTTTTTTTAGTCTGTTTGAAATTGTATCTTAACTAATTTTAAGACAAATCTCCCTAAGCCATATTTGCAAATTCTTTTGACTGCATGCATGATCATCTCTCTTGTACTCAAATAACGATTTATGTATTTGATTTGTCATTGTTGATTTTGTAATATTTTTAAGACAAGATAGCATGTTGAATGCTAAAGAAGAATAAAACTCAATTCTCTTTAGTGCAAGCTATGTTTTTTTTTTTCATATCAATGAACATGATGATATGAACATGTGAGATAATTAATCTCTTAAAATTTGTATTTCATATAAAAAATATAAACAATAAAAAAAATGTAAAATAATCAAGTAAAATAAATTTAAAATAAAGAAAAAATCTAGAAAATATGCATTTAATAAAAATTTCTTATTTCAAATAAAAAGAATATTTTGAGAAATATTTTTTTTCAAATCAGTTATATATATCTTTAAATTAGTAAGTCTATAAATCAATGAAATATCAAAGTCCTAACATTATTAATTTAGAGTTTTACTGTATATCTAAATAAGTTTGAAATTTTATTATAAATATTTTTATATTAATAAGAAAATATGTATTTAAGTATAAACATGAAATTATTTTCATGGGAAATACTAAAATTATTGAATAAAATTCCTGAGATAGTGGTTTATCAATATGTTATATTTTTAATTAAAAATAAACATATTCTACATAAAAATATTTAAAACATGAAAAATATTGTGGAGGGAAAATCGTAAGAAAAATTTTCAATTTTCATAAAATTTAATCTTTTAAAAATCAACTACTACATTTACAAAAAAATTAAATCCTTATCTTAACTTTGTAAAAAAACAATCTTTTATCTACAAAATATTAAGTATTTTGTCTATAGAATGCGAAAAGAATGGTTTTCATAACAAAAGTGTGTGAGACATAATCTGTCGCGAAATTTGAGGAAAATAAGCATAAGAAATAACATTCGGGTTCAACTAATATTATACATATTAGAAATTACATTGAAATATATTGAACCGTAATATAAATGTTTGCTAGGAGTGTTTAAAACAAAAATAGTAACTTAAAACACAATCATTAGAAATATAGCCAAAAGAATTAACCTTTGGGTTCAACTAATATTATACATTCATTTGAAAATTACATCAGAAAATATTAAACCATAATCTAAAATACTTGTAAGGAGTGCACAAAACAAAGATCGGATCTGGATAGTCTGCTTCGAAATGGATTGCTCGAACTTGATCTAAATGATCGAAGACCTTGTGGAATGACCAACTTTTAAATCAGAATTAGATCATTTTTGTACTATCAAAACATTATTTAAGGATTGTATCTTATACCTTATTTTTATAGGTAAAATGTATATGCCGATACTTTTACTAAAAGGGATACTTTTACTAAAAAGGCAAGAACATGAGGGAACCTCTTTTTTCATGTAAGATTTACACAGATTTAATAGATTTTGATTCTACGAAATTTTAAATTATGGATCAAATTTTGATTTAATATATTGTGATAGTTGATTAAAAAAACAATCTAAATTAGGTGATATGGTTCACTTTCGAATGAACCTTAAAACTAACCAAATTGTTAGCATATTTAGAAAATTATCAGCTTTGCTTTAATTCTGTTAATAATTAAATCGGGTTTTTGAATTCAAGATCAAATTCAAGTGATATTTGTTTATATTTTGTTCAAGATGATTTTTATGATCATTTCTAGCTTTGATACCTACATTTCTTTCTGAAGTAGTATTTCATTTAAAAACGACAGGGGATCTAACAATTTTGTAGTATATAACGCCGTATTTGTTCGTTCTAGATGAACCGAATTACCAGTCACCGTATCCTCTTTTGCAACCCTACATATTTATCTATGACATGTTCTGCATATTCAAATATGACATCCCATGCATGTGATAATAAGATATATTAAGTTATTTACTGGTTTTATAGTTTTGTATATCTTACAGACTCCTGTGACTATATGAAGGAACTTATTATTTTCTCGAGTATCAAGCTGTCTCAAGCATTTTTTAGAGAAATTTTTGTTTTTCTTACAGTTAAGTGTGTGTGATCTAATGCAATTTTTTACCATAAAATGAGGATAAAACACGGAAAAAACTCTCACAATGATAAGGATAGTCAACAAACAGCACACGTATCGAGTGGCATGAGGACCACGTAAGAAGAAGATATCCACAACATTACATATATAAATAAATGGAAATTTCTAATTTTTTACTTTACCTAAATATTACCATACTAATATGAGTTTTTTTCCGTTAAAAAGTAGAAATGAATAAGTGAGGATTATATACGTCATAATATTTAATACATTTCAGAAATAATAGATTTGTTTCCTTTGTTGTTTAAATTATTACTTTAGCTATGAAGTTCTAACTTTGTCTTTTATTAATTTGTACCAATATAAAAAGATACGCAAGAACACAATGTAAAACACGCTCTGTCAACTTCCAAAATGTTTTCATTCCCAAATCGTTTAAACTCATATGGTGAAGATACTATGAACCTTCACGGTTCTATTCCCATCCAAATGAACTCCAGCTTTAGGGATCACGAGACCAAAATGGTTCGGTCAATGTTCAATACTTCTGACATCACGAACCATCACGGTTTGTTTTCTTCCTCTCATGCTTATAATTGTTATCAAGATTCACATCTCTCGTCGTCATCTTTTGGTTTCAATAATTCACATGTGGCTTATCAGATGAGAGAAAACATGGTTTCTGATTTCGTTGATTACTTTCCTATTAATGATAACCCTCATCTTTCTCAAGTCTTTATCACCCAAACTGTCACAAAAAGGTACTCTGCTATAGTTCCTACTAGTAACTTCATCACTGTCCAAAATGAATATGAACATGCCAGGAACCCAAACATTTGGAATCCTTCCTTGTACCCTCCAACTTTTGTTGAAAAACAGAATGAGATCTTGAATCCTGCACCTCTCAATACCATTTTTCCGCAAGAAAATTCTGTGTTTCCTAGGAACTTAGATCCATTTTCCTTTTCACCAAATCACCATCATGACCAACATGTTCACCGTCGTCCACCAGTGAAAAAACGTTCTAACCCAACAAAAAGGTTTGAAGGAATTTTCGACGGTTTTGATTTTGAGGAAGATGGCGAATACGATGGTCGTATACATAGCCTACCGTATGAGAAATACGGTCCATATTCATGTCCTAAATGCAACGATGTGTTTGACACTTCACAAAAGTTTGCAGCGCATATATCTTCGGTTCACTACAAGAATGAGACCATCGAGGAAAGAGCGAAGAGATACAACGCAAGGAACAAAAAAAGACTTTGTAAAGCAAACCAAGCTTTCCATGGCGAAACTCATAACATCGAACCGGAAGACAGAGTTGTAGAGGAAAGCGGAGGCAATAACAACATTGTAACTGGCATTGAAGCTTTCCAGCATCAACAGATTGTTAAGGAAGAACCTATTTATGATGTTGCTAATTGATATGTTTTCTGTTTGGTCTGAGTTTATCATGTTGTTTTAAAGAACAATATATCTTTCTGTTGTTCTTGTTTTTGGCATTTCTTCATCTTCGTTGATGAATGATTTAGTCAATAGGATTGTATCCCCGCATTAGCGCAAAAAATATTATTATTTTGGATGTTTTTTTGCGTTTTGTATGGTTCAGTTGTGTTTTGTTAACATCTTCCCAAATTTTAAGTATTATTACTACATGCGATATTTGCAAGTCAGATCTTAGTAAAATAATTACTGAAGTTTAACTCTCTCTGACTGCAATAATTATAATGGTAACCGTATTCACATATTAATCACCTTTGAATTCTTTAAACGTACGTAGTGAATATTGTTGATGCTCTAAGTTTGAGAAACCGAAGCGAGAGATAATATATATACACATAACTTTCTAATACTTCACACACACAAAAAAAAGATATTTATTTCGATTTCGTAACACACTTTTTTTCCACCGAATCAGAAATCATGGACGTTCTTACAATGATATCGATCATGACCGTAGTGCTCTTTGCTAGCTCTGGATCCGCAAGTGCCGCCACTCTTATCGTGTTGAACCAGATGCAAACGCGTGGTAATGTTCCCGTCTTCGTGACTTGCGATGGCTCAATTCCTAAGATGGTCAAGTCCGTACCTTTGGGTCATTTCTCGTAGATAGAGCTCCCACCCACGGCCGGACAAAATGCGACTAATGATATCTCACCCACGGCCCAACCGGCGGGATCTAGAGTGTCGCAGTTGACGAGTTGTGTAGGAACATTTACGGGCGAAGCACATTTCTGGCCCTCTCAGTTGATGTACTCTTTGTACGATTCAAACAAAGATGCTACGGTGTGTAAAAATGTATGTTTCGTCGTTGCCAAAGACGATGGGTTTTACCGTTGGAACAATGAAAAGAATGCTTGGCACATTACTCCTACGATCATGTTCACTTAATCGATATCAATAAAGGCATCGACTATAAATTAATATATATCTACTATTTTGCGCTAGCTATATTTGTTTTACTCTGATTACTTCTAGTCTGACTTTGTAAAATGTTGAGGTATCGACTATAAATTGATATAAATAAAGGCATCGACTATAAATTAATCTGCTTTTACAGAGTCTGTCCATATCATTTCCTTAACTTGAAGAACCTACATGAATAATTGCATACAACTTAAATGACTTATTATCCAAGCTTTTTCTAACTCGCAACCAGATAAACAGATGTTGCTAATTGATATGTTTTCTGTTTGGTCTGAGTTTATCATGTTGTTTTAAAAAACAATGTATCTTTATGTTTTTCTTCTTTTTGGCATTTCCTCATATTCTTTGATGAGTGATTTAGTGAATAGGATTGTATCCCCACATTAGCGCAAAAAAATTATAATTATTTTAGATGTTTTTGTGTTTTTTATGGTTCAGTTGTGTTTTGTTAGCGTATTCCCAAATTTTCAGTAAGTATTATTACTACATGCGATATTTGCAAGTTAGATCTTAGTAATATAATTTGAAAAAAAATTAGTTTAAAAATAGTTTGATATAATCACTATCTACCATAAAAAAATATAAATATATTTTCTATTTGGTTTTAATGTTAAGGTTTAGATGTTAGGAACAATATAACTTTAGAAGTATGTATATACTTATAAGATATCATTCAGTGTACTAACATGGAAAAGTATTTATGATATTTCAAACTAAAACAAGCATTTCTGGTTAGCGTGACCTTTTAATCTTATCTTTTTGAACGACGTTTTTTACAATTTAATATTCCATTTTTCTTCTTATTTGTTTTGGTCAACTCTCGATCTTTTTGCTCCATAATTTTGTTTAGGTACATATTTTTTTTTCAAGCATAGAGAATTAGTAAAGAACGATGAGTTAAAACTTAAAGAAAGTGATAACTCAGCACACACTTTTTATTTTTTCTTAACAACTATTAGGCTTAGACATTAGAATCATTGACGAACTTAGGCACGTTTTATTTTCCTTGCATCCAAGTCTGAAGCATTTGCAAAGAAGCCTTTGGCTGATCCATCGGAACCATGTGCCCAGCGTCATGGACCTGTTCCAAGGTTGAAGATTAAGAAAAATAGAGAAGAAAGTTTTACTTTCAATCGTATTTTACATTAAATATAGTTTAAAGTCATCGGTTTACCTTGAGAAAAGTGAGCGGACCGTGATTCTTCATTAAACCGGCCTCTTTACCATCTACCAGGAACGGCACTGTCTTGGCTGATCCAAATTCCTTCTGGCCTGACCAATTCATCTGCTCAACCCACCTGGAGTTACCTGAATATATTAGATAAAATTAATTTGGAATCAGCCGAATCAGAACCAAACCAGAAAATATCAAAAATAATATGCAAAGTATGTCCGTTCCATATTCTATACCGGAATTGAGAGTACAACACAAAGCCATCTGAGACTAAACCATTTCCCTACTTCAGTAACAACACATTAGCAATTGTAACTCCTGAAAATTCTATTGAGACCAGCTAAACCACAAACAAAACTACACTATTGGTCTTTTGTTTCAATTTCCGGTTCATAACCTAAACCAGAATCAAATTAAAAAGCATAACAGGCGACATATTGTGACAATTAGGACCAATCTTACCAAGCCAGTTACAGATAAGATCATATTCTCCGGCATAAACAAGGAGATTGATTCCATCTTCGACAAGAGCAGGAATCTTTTCCGCAAGATTAAGCATCCAATCATCCATCATTGCATCATAAACTGTGGTACTACACGAAACAAATTTGATATCTCCAACTCCTAAGGCTTTCCGTACTTTTTCTTGGTTCAAGAATGTTTCCATTTTCGAAAAGTCATAGCACAAGCTTCCCACACATTTCTTCCTCAAGTCATAGTACTTCAAACAAAAACAAAAAAAATCTTTGTGAAAAAAAAAACCTAGAGAAATGGTTCAGTTGGTGTGTTCGCTGTAACTATGCTTACGTTTGTGCCTTCTATTTTAGACATTATCTCGTTGAAGATGTTGTTGCAAACTTCGTAAGCAGAACCACATGCTTCACCACCATCAAGGTCTGAAATTTACAACACCAGATTTTTCTTATAGAGTCAAACTTTTTAGTCAAACCTGAATCCACAAATAATCAAAAGAAGTAGAGATTTTTATTTAGATTACTGCATTGTTTGGTGGAACTTTGACAGTCAAGGTATTCTTGCTTGAGACTCTCATGATCGGACTCTGAGATCAACTTCATTTCCAGTGCATAATCTCCATATGCACCATACTGGATCTCCGGGTTGGTTAAACCGTTACCAATCGCAAAACCCTGATTTAAACCGAGATTAAATCAGAAATTTAAATTACTAAAGAAAAGCCAATGAAAGACTTACCTTAAGATTGATTGGTATTCCTTCCTTCTTCTTGTTTCCACTGTGAACTCGTGAAGCCAAAGCCGGAATGTAATGACCAGCGTAAGATTCACCAGTAATATAGAAATCGTTCTTTGCATATTTTGGATGTTCTTTGAAAAAAGCCTATAAAAATTCAAAGATAAATCCCAAAACATTATAATTCAAAGAACGTTTTTTTTTAAGCTTTTTGGACAACAGTCGAACCTGTAAGAAATCGTAAAGGTCGTTGCTGACACCAGCCTCGTTGTGTCGGAGATCGCTACTGTCCGATGTGTAACTGAAACCGGTCCCGACTGGTTGGTCCACGTAGATTAGATTAGATACCTATTGGAACAAAAGTAGCTGTGTTATAGGAATCTTGTAGATAAACATGTTTCTTGTAACACAAGAAATACATGTTTTCCATCTTAACCAAACCAACCTTATCCCAACCAAAAAATCGTTCCAAGAAAGAGAGAGATCCTCCGATATCGTGAACGGACCGTTCTCATAGAACAGAGCGACACTGCTACTACAGCCTGGTCCACCGGATAACCATATCACAACCGGATCGGTATTGTCGTTACGTGACTCAAAGAAGAAATAGAACATCCTGTAAGAATTTCGAATTGGTTTAGTGCGATTTATTTGACCAACTCCTAAAAACCGTATTCGGTTAAAACACATCCAGATCAAACCTGATTAAATATTGAACTGGTTTAGAATCTTACTTGGCTGATTTTGAATGAGGGAGGCTGTAGTAACCGGCATAGTGGCCGAACTCTTGGACAGAAGGACCACCGGAAACGTTTCTGGTGCCGATCGTTGCCGGAAAATCGATTTGGCTCTCAACGAGACGCGGAGCATCATAGCTTCCCTTTGCGATGACATTGACGTCATGGTTAGGCATTAGATTGAAGGATTTGATCAGCCTCTCCGCATTACGGCTCGGTAAACTCGCCGACGATGAGTAACTGGAGGGGTTGTTTAAGATGCTTTTACAATCTGAGGGAGAAAACTGAGAGAATATGAAAACATAGAGGATGAGAGTGAGAAGAAATGATTTTGCTTCCATTTTTCTTTTTGCGCTTTGTTGAATTGGGTTTTAGGGTGGAAAGAGAGGTATTTATAGAGTTGGTAATGCGGTTGTATTTAATTTATAACCAATATAAATCGTGTCAAGAAAAGATAAATAAAAGATATCTTCCCAAAACTATTTTCTATATATCTATTTTTGAATATTTATTTCGAAAAGTAGATATGCTTCTTAAATTAGAAAGAGGATAAGAAAAATTGTTAAAATTTAATATTAAAATTAAGAAAATCATCCAATATAATTTTCTTTAAAACAAAACAAAAAATTTAACCTTAAATATCAAAAATGCTTATTCTCTTAATAAATTTAAAAGATTAATTTAGCCTGCTATTAAAATAATTTTATTAGATATTTACTTATAATTTTTATATATTTTCACGTTAATTGACTAAAAAGAAAAAAAATGAATTAGATCATTAAGAGTGAATTATGGAGGAAAAAAATGTGTTATAGGTTCGCTTCATTGTTTTCAAAATTTCCGATTTGTTAATGTACATATGAAAGATTCAACCCTTCAAAATTTTAATTAAGATGGATGCATGTACCTCCAAAATGGTTATGATACATTATTTTGTACGTACTAAAATGAAGTAATTGATGTATAATAAAGGCATTGGCTATGTATCTATATTTGTGCTCTAAAATGAAGTAATTGATGTCTAATTCTAACGCTCTATTATTTTGTAGGTACTAAAATGAAATAATTGATGTCTAATTCTAACGCTATGTATATATTATTGTGCTCTAATTACTTCTAGATTAACTTTGTAAAGGGTTAAAATTTAAGAGGTTTAGCCAGCAAGCTACATGGAAAAGAGATTATATCGACGATTACCATTGTGTATGTATTGATCTACATAATTTAATTACTATTCAAAAGATTCCTCAAGTTGTGTTACTTTGGAAAAGTGTCATTTCAAAAATTATACTATATAAAAGTTTTAATTTGGAGCTCTTTAGGCCATCCACATCAGCTAAAAAAAAAATTAAGAAAGTGTCAAGTGGCATAAGGTCACTTAAAAGTCTTAGAAACAATCAAATTCTCTACTTTATTATTTTCATTATTTGTAAAAAATAGTCTCTTCTCCTCCCTTTTTACATTATTTTTTCTGCTAAAGAACCCACAAAATTTACAGATTCTGAG
>AFAN01000208.1:0-39261 GCA_000218505.1 Schrenkiella parvula
GCTTCCAAACACTTAAACACAAGTCAAAAGTTAAGAAAATTATCGATTTGCAAACAATGGCTCTAGCTCGTTTGGCTTTGAGAAACCTTCAACAAAAGTTGTCTCCTGCTTTGATCATGGGACCAAATAGTGAAAGATATTTAGTTGCAAACCGACACAACCAGAGTAAGCTGAACAGATGTATGGCTACTTCTGCTGGTGAACAAGAGGAGAAGAAGAACACAGAAGTAAGTGTAGCTGAGAAGAGATCTCCTCGGCGGAGACGTAGCCGGAAAAGTCTATGGCGTAACACCGACGATCGTGACTACTTCGCTCCCGCAGTAAATGGTAAGCTTGCTTCTCATCAGTGAAGTAATAAATAACATGGTACATACTTATTTTCTATCTGATATACATGTTAACGATTCAAAAGCTGTTGTTTTTATATCCAAATTAACAGAAAATGTTGGATTATGTTACATTTGCGTTGCATTAAAAAAGCACATGACTTTATTGAACTAACATTTCTTTGGTTGTGTTTGATTCAATTTGTCCGACTAAAAAAAACAACAGATTTGTTTCCTCCGAAACTCGGAAACGCTCTGATGCAAGCAACAGAGAACATAAACAGAATTTTCGACAATTTCAACATTAGACCATCTCAACTAATGGGTCAAGTGAAAGAGCAAGACGACTGTTACAAGCTTAGGTACGAGGTTCCAGGGCTAACCAAAGATGACGTGAAGATCACGGTAGATAACGGAGTCTTGATGATCAAAGGAGAACACAAGGCGGAGGAAGAAGAAGGACCACCTGAAGATGACGAGTACTGGTCTTCAAAGAGTTATGGTTACTACAACACGAGCTTGTCGTTGCCTGACGATGCTAAGGTTGAGGAAATCAAGGCGGAGCTCAAGAATGGTGTGCTTAATCTTGTGATTCCTAGGACGGAGAAACCAAAAAAGGATGTCCAGGAGATTTCTGTTGAGTAAAGCGTTTTTAGGTGTTTGGTTCTTCGATGGAAGAAGCAGTTAAGGAAAGAGTGTTGTATCTTTTTATGTTTTGTTTGGATACGAATGTAATAATGTACTATTAGCGTAACTAGATTGCACAAGAAACTGAGCCAAAAATGATGAGACACTAGAGACTAATAGTGAATAATATACTATTAGCGTAACTAGATTGCTTGCGTAAGAGACTAAGCCAAAAATGATGAGGCACTAGAGACTGAATAATGAACAAGCAAAGAATGTTATTATACCTTTATGTTTCTTCTTGCAAATGAGATAAACTATAGCCAGAAAAGGTGATACACCAAACAAGAGAAGTCCACTTCTTCCCCATAAAGCCATAACAAAAACTTCATTTGTGTATATTTGATAAAATCGAATAGCATCATATGTTAATACTTTGGTGGAAAATGGTCAAAAGTATTTTATTTGTTTATTTATTATTATTATATTTTTATTATTATTTGTTAAAAAAAAAGGTAAAATATAAAGACAAAAGCAAGGTCCAAAAGTTTTCTTAAGAAGAAAATGGCGACGGCGTTTTTCAACACGAGTGCAAGCTCTAACCTTTACATCCATCGCTTCCGCCAAAACCACTCTCACCTCTCGTCTCCGTCTACTCCTCCGTCGTCTCGGCTTCATCCTCAAACCCTTTTCCTCGCCGCGACTCCCAACTGCGTACGACGTATCGCCGTCGGTCCAACTCCGCCCACCCCCGATCCTCCTCCGCCTCGAAACACTACTGATCCCCCAAGTTCGATTCCTTCTTGCCCGGAAATTTTTTGGTTTTCATAATTGGATATTCTGTGAAATTGCTTTTTATTGGCATCACGGAACTGGAATTTGGACTGTAGAGTTTCATTGCAGCATCATGAATCATTTGTTGTTGTTGGTATTGATTCAATTTCGCTTCACGAGAGATTGGGTTTATGCATACAGCAAATCTTCTATATACCAACACTGAAAGTATGTCTGTGCAACTATGCAATTCAAGTTTTGATCTTGTGACAAGTTTATGGATTTCTCCTGTTATAAACATTGTGGATTTAGAAAGTTTCCTCCTTTTACAGGTAGTGATTATGATCGAAAAGGCTCACCATTTTCTTCTGCTTTTGCCCTGTAGATGTTTCGGTCATTAGTCTTTTGCTGCATAGACGCCAATACAAAAGCCATCTTTATAAAGTCTTGAAACAATATGTTGGATTCACAAGCAGTTGTTTGGTTTCACATCTTCTTCTTTCATTGACTTAAATATCTTCCCTTTTTTTTTCTTGCATAGGTCTTGTGGGAGTAGCGTCAATGATTCAAGACCGTGCAAAGATCTTCCTTGCGCTACTAATTTGGATCTCTTTGTTCTTCTGGGCTTCAGCATTACAAGGAAGAGGCAGAGGAAAGGGTGAAGGAAAGAAAGGTTCGCGTTGGAAATAGTATATAGATAGGATGATGATTATGAAGCAGAAGACTCCTCTACACATGTGTAAATGTACAGAAGAATTACCTGTGGAAATATTTACCAAGTAAGCATCTTTCTTGTAACATCACAGTTTAAACTAGATACTAGAATTTGCTCTTCTTTAGATGATATAAACATTCACACAGTGATTCTTTTGCGTTTGAAGCTAAAATGATTTGGTTATGAAACTAAAGTGATATGCATTAGAATCAAATATCAGGAGATCAGTATCAAACACAAATGCTTTTAGATCACTTTTTTTACCTTTTTTGAATGCTGTTTCATATTAAATCCAATTAGGGATCAGTAACTAAACATCAGGAGAGCAGAATCAAGAAGAAAATGGTGAGTCTGTTGAATCACATTCACTAGTTTCAGACTCTTCTATGAAGCCAAATGGTCTGCAGATTTAGAACGACACCGTTTCGTTGATTGACTTTGTTGTATATATGGGCCTTTGAAGATATATATGTAAGTTGGGTATACTTTGGGTTAGGTTAGTTCAGTTTTGGGCTTCAACATAACTCTTTTTACATTGGCTTCTCTATATAGCATAGTATTTCCATAATTTAATAAAAATATATTTCCATAAGTTTTCCAAATGACTTAATTCTTGTATATAATTAAAACAGTAGTTGCAATTATTGGATAAGAAAATGAAATTATTTAGATGTCTTATTAAAATCTGGGATAATGAAGGATGGTGGAAATGGAATTTTATGATCAGAGCAAACATTCACACAGATCATTTAACAATTCTAAGTATCTAACAAAATAGAGATCATGTGCTATATAATTTTACGACTTCTGTCTTTATCTGGTTCTAATAAATACCATTTTTTTTGGTCAAAGATTGTAATAAATCCCATATCTTAAAGATTTTCACACATGATTTTTTATCCTTCAAAAATGCAAGATTTGTTCTGTTTATCAAGATTCACCAAGCTGATAAAAAAATAATTTGATTAGTTGTCATGAGTCATCATGAGCAGGCCATGAAAGGAAAGCTTTAATTTTTTTAAAGGAAAAAACAAATATAATAATAGTACCTTTATTTTAAATAATATTATATAATATACATATAACAATACTATTTCAACTTTTATAAGTATTATATTTTTCAAATTAAAACAGCTAAATACACCCAAATTCAAAGAGGGAAAAAAGCCAAAAGGGTTAATACAGGAAGAAGATTCTACTATTTGTCTCTTTTCTTTAAGAAGTGAAAGTCATTAAGACGGAATTTGAGTATCGTAGAGTTTCCTTTGCTTCGCTGTTACATTCTCCAGAGAAAAAAAGGCGTTACCTTTGCTTTTCCTCTCTCTCTCAAGCGAACGAGGAAGAGAGTCTAGAAACGAATCAAGAGAGGTCTTTTGCTTGTGGGTTGTTCAAAGATGCAATGTTTTAGCTGCTTCTGTTGTGGAAAAGGATTTGATCGGTAAGTATGGGTTTATAGCTAATTTGTTGGTTTATGAGTTATCTGATTTCTCCATTGTTGGGTCTCTCCGAAATGTGCTTTTGGTTTCATCGGTTTAGATTTTCTTCATAATTAGGGTTTTTGAGATTTAAATCAGTTTTTTCGAGTTCTCAGATGCTTGAATTTAGGAGCCTATTCATGTTCAAAATCTCTTCTTTAGTGTAAATTTTCTTCTATTGTTGGAAATTTCGAATAACAAAATGTACTGTTTGATTAGCTTCAGTTTCAGATTTTGATAACTTAAGGAGGAGGGAAAAAGAAATTAAAGTTTATTGCTTTGATAACATAAATTTTGACAGGCTGAAGAAGGTGAAGACTGAGCCATCATGGAGGATTTTTACACTGAAGGAACTTCACGCAGCCACAAACAGTTTTAATTATGATAACAAACTCGGCGAAGGTCGATTTGGTAGTGTGTATTGGGGTCAGCTATCGGATGGGTCTCAAGTAAGGATCTTTAAATCGTTGTCTAGAACTTGCTTGATACATAGAAAAAACCTGTTCTTGCCGTGGCAGCATTGTATCGATTTTAGTTCATATAACGTGGTTTATGTTCGTAGAATCACAATGTGCAAGACTTGGTCTCATTGATTTTCACTTTTAATGAGTGTTTGTTGTTGTCTGTAGATTGCGGTCAAGAGACTGAAGGCATGGAGTAGCAGAGAAGAGATAGATTTTGCTGTAGAAGTCGAGATTCTTGCCCGTATTCGCCACAAGAATCTATTAAGTGTACGAGGTTACTGTGCAGAAGGACAAGAACGACTTATTGTATATGAGTACATGCCAAATTTGAGTTTGGTCTCGCATCTTCATGGTCTTCATTCCTCTGAGTCGCTTCTTGATTGGACCAGGCGGACGAATATCGCAGTAACTTCTGCTCAGGCTATAGCGTAAGTTTTCAGGGTCAAGATGGTTTCTATAAATTGGAAATATCTACCATTTGACTGATTATTCCTTTTCATTTTGTACAGCTACTTACACCATCATGCAACACCTCGAATAGTCCATGGAGATGTGAGAGCAAGCAATGTGCTGCTAGATTCTGAGTTTGAAGCCCGGGTTACAGATTTCGGATATGGTAAGCTGATGCCAGATGAAGATGGAGCTAAAACTACCAAGGGTAATAACATTGGGTATCTCTCAACGGAATGTATTGAATCAGGAAAAGAATCATATATGGGAGATGTGTATAGTTTTGGTGTTGTTTTGCTGGAGCTTGTTACTGGTAAGAGACCTATAGAAAAGCTAAACGAAACAACGAAACGGGGTATTGCGGAATGGGTTTTACCTCTGGTTTACGAAAAAAGGTATGGTGAAATTGTGGATCAAAGGCTGAACGGGAAGTATGTGGAAGAGGAGCTGAAAAGGGTAGTTTTGGTTGCGCTTATGTGTGCTCAGAGTGAGCCAGAGAAGAGACCAACAATGTCTGAGGTTGTGGAGATGCTGATGAATGAATCAAAGGAGAAAATGGCTTATCTTGAAGGTATTCCACTCTTCAACAGAAGCAATGGAGGGGAAGTTATAGATGAAAGCTCAGAGATCATTTCTGAAGAGAAGGACCATCAAAAACAAGAACAAAAATAGATGAATTTTCTGTTCTGAGTGATGTTTAGAGCCCAGAAATTCGATTTCACACATTCTTTTCTTCTTTTGCGAGAATCTGGTTTTGTTTATGCTTGTTTTTAGAAGAGCGAAGTTGGCTTTTAAGTTTCTTGTTTGTTTTTTTTCTTTGAACATTAACATTTGATTCTGAAATTGATGCTTAAGTGCTTGAAAGGGAGTGTAAGTACATATTTGGTCTTTGTAGAAAAGTCTTTATCTGATAAAAGCAAACTACAACAGATGATAATAAGACTCGAGTTGTAAACTTGCAAGAATCAGTTGGAACCTGGATCCAGCACGGGAAGCCGGCAATGCAAACTCATTGATTTATCGGTTTGACGAGTCCCTGGAACCATGAACTGGAAAATCACTGTCAAGCAAGCACCTTGAGGAGCAATCCCATAGAAAGCTGAATCTGGTTTGGTTAAGTGACACTGAAGGCTCTTTGAAAAGTGCTTAACACTCACCTGCACAGACTGAGCATCTCCTCTTGCAATCGCTCTCTCTGACCGAGCCTGAGCACTCAAGTTCCTATCCTCAATAGGAGCCTGAGATTTCTCGCCAATAACTGAAAGCCTCTGGAACTCAGAGCCAAGCCTAATCAAGGTCGTCGAGATTTGGACCTGAAGATCACCATGCTTGCTTATTGTAACATTAAGAACATCCCCAATATGTTTCATACGATCCACAAAGTTCTGTAACTGATTTGGGTCTTGCACTTGAACAAGAGTGGGAGGCAGGTCTTGAGCCGAGTCAAGAGCGGTCTGAAGCTCGATAACTTGAGACCGAGAGAGCGGTTTCGAGATCGGAACATCTTGAATGACTGCAGATTTGTATCCCTTGGTCTCAAACGTGAGAAACGGCATTGGCTGTGTACAGTTAGGAGGCAGCTTCTTCACTAGTTTGATCTGCAATCTATTCGAAGCCAATCCTCCGCTGAACTCAGTACAAATACTGACACTGCTCCTCACCGCTCGGTACAGAAGAGAAACATCCAAGGAAAAGGCGATACGGTCCTCATTCTGGCTCGATATACGGTAATCATCAAAGAGAACATCTTTGCGGAACTGAGCAATGCATTGGACTCCATCATCGTTGAGAAGGTTATGGAGGAAGAACAAGTGTTCTTTGGTGAGGAAAAGGTAACAGGTCTTGCTCATTTTGTCAAATGCTGGAAGAAACCTCTTTTCTAAGAGATTCACACCGTTTTCAGTCAGAAACGCCTTTAACTTCATCTCTAACTGTTACAGAGAAACAAGACGACATCGCTATGTAAATTCATCTAATTTTGCGCATAAACGCAACAGATTCTGGGAAAATGTTAGGTTTAAAGCGATTCTCCAACACTACAAAACCCAGATTCAATAAACCACGAACCTATCGAATTAAGGTGAAATTACGAGTGCAAGCAAAACTATCAGAGATCCATCGATTGAAACGATTTGACATATAGTAGTTTCCTCAGCTTAGCTGAAGAGAAAAAAAAAACTTACCAGAATCTACAGTTTATTAGAGATGTTGCTTCTGATTGGATTTTTCTCGGAAGTTGAAGAGTTTATCGATGAAGAAAACTTCAGCTGCTCAAATCAAACAATCTGTATCACAGTTCACGAAAACGTTTCTGAGGAAGACGACAGATTCAGAGAAACTTATGAATTACAATCTCACCAGCGAACAAAAAATCTGAAATTTTGCGCCAAAGCAAACTTGAAATTTATCCCAATTTCGCAAGTGAAGGAATCGTCAAATTTTTGGTAACATTTCCTCTTTTTTTTCGGATATCACAGGCCCATTAATTAGACGTAAGCCCATTAGACTAATAAGCGCACATGCTCACAGGCCCATGAGGATAAATGGGAAGCTCATATAAATTTGGATCAAACTTAACTACCTATTTGCATTATTTTTGTTTTCGTGCATCTTTACAGCTCTTACAGCAAAAGAAGAAAAAAAAAAGTATTTTTATATACAGATATAAGTTTCACAAATCCTTATTAAACGCTAAACACTACTCTTGCTTTTCTTCTACACTATGAACTCTTTCCAAAGACTGTTGAAGAACTTGCATTGCCACTTTATAATGATCCAAAGAAACCGCTCCTTCTTCAACGACTTGAATAGCGCTTTTGTACAACTGATCAAACCGTTGAAGACGGTCCGTGCCATTGACATAACAGGTCGAGCCATTATCAGCCGCATGGACCCGTTTGTAGTCTTTTCTCCACCGTGGTAGAACATACCGCAAAGGGATTTCTTCAACGCCATTGAAATTAAGAACACATAGAGCATGTCTGCATAAGTATCCATAGAAGTTGAAGCAGCTACAAATGCACCGTACTTCACCGACTGATCTATTGTACAGAACCTCGAAATCGCGGATTTCTCTTCTGTTGGTTTCGACTTGGACCCGTTCTTTAACAAGGAAGATCAGAAAAGGCCCATCGACGTGGAGCTGCGTCGTGCTGAAACATGAGTACATTTCTTCTACCTCTACTTGGAATTTCTTGAACATGTCTCTCGTGTAGATTCTTGCAAGCTGTGTCTCGAAGGAACACTTTGTTTTAAGCTCGCCATTGTTCAAGGTGAGAGATTCTATGTCGGCGAGAGTTTCTTCTCTGTGCTTCCTCTGTAGAGCTAACTCGTACTTATCGAGAAACTCTTTCAACGGTGTTTGTTTGTGAACGTACCTCTCGAAAAAAGGACTTAAGGTTTCTCCAGGACGAGCAGTAGAGATTCCAGCGAAGAACGTGTCTTTCAGATAAACCGGAGCCCATCTAGCTCGATCTTCGTACAAGGAACGGAGCCATTCATTATCGATAACCCCGAAACTGTGAACCATGAACCCCCAAGCTGCTTCAAATTCAACAACTTTTAAGGTTTCGTAAACTGCTTTAGTGAACGCCTTCCTCACACCATCATAGTTAAATAACCCTCCTAATTTCTCTGGTATTTTCCTCATTATATGTGCCAGACTGAATCTGTGATGGGATCTCGGGAACACTTGGGAAATCGCAGCCTCCAAAGGCTTGCATCTGTCTGTTAAAATGGTTTGAGGAGAACACTTCATGAGACTGAACCATACTTTGAGCAACCAATGGTAAGACTCCATTGTCTCTCCAGCAAGAAGGCCACAACTAAGCAATGTAGTTTGTCCATGGTGATTCACTCCGACTAATGTCACCAGTGGAATCTCGAATTTTCCGGATATATAAGTATTGTCAATGAAGATGACGTCGCCAAAGTAACTGCAAGAAACTTTAGAGAAACCATCTGCCCAGAATACATTCCTTAGTTGACCTTCGTCGTTTATATCCATCAGGTAAAAAAAGTTTGGATTTGTCAACTGCATACGGCAAAAGTAGTTATAGATGGCTGTGGAATCTCCTCTTCTAAGGTTCAGCAAATCAGGCGACCCAGAAGTATTCTGAAACTGTTTCTTCATAGTCGAATTTGGGTTCACGTTGTTCCCAATATCCATCACACGAGCCCTGTACAGCTTTATTGTCTTAGCATCTGAGTCTGCGCTGGATACACACTTCCTCTTGGTCCCGGTCCTTCTAACGGATGTATATATCTTGGAACCGAGGGAATGGTTATGGTCAAGTGTAACTTCAAGTACCCTCCACCTCTTAGAATCCACCTGCCTCATTCTTATCATTGCAGGACAACCAGTTCGTGTCTCCTTTCTTACACGATTCACATCGTTAATCCTCTTGAAACCTTGGCTGCTGCAGCAAAGCACCGCACCGTACTTCTCTTTGCTACGCCGCTTGAACCATGAGTTCTTCACTCGTACTCGAAACCCAACTTCCGTAGCATAGCAGTTATAGTAGTTATAAGCATCATCGTATGACTCAAACTCCATTCCAACTGCTGGGGCATCAAATTCTTTTCTCTCAACAGGTAAACCAGTCTGTTCATCAAACTCTCTAGTTCCTTCTTCTTCTTCTTCTTCGCTCTTTCTTTGTTCGTTTTGACTAAATCCAACATCGATCTCATGGTCACTACTACAAACCAGAGCTTCTCCTATCCCTTCAGTGCATCCACCATCTGACAATGGATCATCTCTTTCGTGGGTCTCATCCGTTTGTAAATACGCAGATGCCTGTACCTGTTATACACCATCAATGATGTTAAATGTGTAATCTTGCTAACCCCAAAATTTGAAAACGCTACAATCTTTATCACTAAATAAGCATTTCAATCTCTATTATATGATAAAACGAACACAAGATACTCAATTCCACAACTTGTGAACCATTTGAACAAAATCATATTCAACCCAGTGAAATCAAAATCACAAGAACCAAACTTCTAAAAACACGATACCAATTCATAATCTTCACAAAGATTCAGAAGAAAACAAAAAAAGAGGCGTTTTTCAGTTGTTAAGACACATACATCAACATCGCCAGAATCATTTCTCTCCATTAGAGCTCTGGCTCCTTCTTATTCCTCTTTCTCAACTCGTAAGTGTTTTCTGAAAATTCTTTGCTTTATTCAATTTGCCGGAGAACAATCGTGAAAATTGATCGGTCCGGGATGGATTCGGTCGGGTTTTGCACGGAAGATCCGACCCGAGAGTGATTTTTGCGCGGGTATTGACCTTTTTAAGGCGGTTGGTAGTTAAGCTTCTTCTTCTGACGGTGAAGGTCTTTTGGGGCTCGACTGGTGACTCTAGCATTTCCATAGAACAAGACACCTTAGGGTTTCTCACAGGTTGAAAAGCACGTGCCATCAAAAACGCTGCCGTATTGTCTCACCGAAGAAATCAAACCCCTGTGGTTTCGTTAAATATCAGAAAAGACCCAGACGTTTTCAATTAAGTTTTACCCTCCCTGTGATCCAACGATGTCGTTTTGGAGATAAAGGAGAATTAAGCCCCTATATTTTATGAATTTTAGATTTTTACCCTCAACTTTGACTTATCACTAATTTTTCAATTATTTTTTTCCTCGTAGGCGGACATATAAATTGAAGAAATACGCTTTTACTTGTGACGAATCAAAAAAATAGAAAAAATGCCTTTGTCTCTGCTCTCTCCTCTTCCTCTGCTCCACTCATTCTCTCCCACCGTCGCGACAAAATCCACCGCGTCTAGAATCAGAGCTACGCCGTCGAGATTCCGCTTCTCCGTCCTCAACGCCACGTCGGAGAGGGGAAGCAGCGGTGGTGGCGGAAATGATCGTGAAGACGATCCGGCTTTCAATCCATTTGGCTTTGTCACGGACAATCCGTCTAGCAGGAGCGCAATTCAGCTTCCTGAGTCTCCGGCGGAAGATGGAAACGTCGGTCAAATGCTCTACGTGAGTTCGCCTATCTACCATTTCAAATCTTATTGACTTGTGAACCAAAATTGATTACTTGAAAATTTCAAAATTGAAATGGATTTTACCCCAGACGAGCACTTTAGAATTGCTTTCAAACTCCATATGATATCAAGAAGCAAGTTTTATTTCACGTTGTGTTGTTACGTTGAGTGGTTTAGAGGACTGAAGATAAAGGAAGGGAATTTGGTTCAACCATCAAATCAGGGAAGCTTAGATGGTTTGTGAGAGAAACTGGTAAATGAAACATCATAAGCTTTTGTGTTTCTTCTTGCTTCAACAAGAGTTTGATCACAGATTATCATTATACATTTTCCGGCAGGGTCAAAGGAGAGTCGTCGAGGAACCGTTGTCTTTGTTCATGGAGCTCCAACTCAGTCTTTTAGTTACCGGGCTGTCATGTCTCAGGTGATACACTGAATCTTGACTACTCCAAAAACAACGATTTTATGAGTATGCATTTGAATATTTGTACGGACCTTTTTGTGTTTTCTCAACAATGTTATATTAGATGTCAGAAGCTGGGTTTCATTGCTTTGCACCAGATTGGATAGGATTCGGATTCAGTGACAAGCCGCAGCCAGGATATGGGTTTAATTACACAGGTTTTGTTGATTTTACCATTGATAGTATGTGAAATGCAAAATCAGGTTCTTTGTTTCTAATGAGTTTCAATCTTCGCAGAGAAAGAGTACCATGAGGCGTTTGATAAACTGCTTGACGTGCTAGAGGTCAAAACTCCTTTCTTTCTTGTTGTTCAGGTTCGGATGTGTGTACTGACCCCATTTCTGCGTAAATGTGTTTACAGTTCATTGTGACCGTTTTGTTTCATATAACTTATGTTTGCATTTGTTGTGGTCTCCCAAGGGATTTCTTGTAGGTTCTTACGGTTTAACTTGGGCATTGAAAAATCCAAGCAAGATTGAGAAAATCGCGATCCTTAATACTCCGCTGACCGTTTCATCCCCAGTTCCAGGATTATTTAAGCAGCTGAGGTTTGACTCTAAAAGCTTGTAGTTAGTTCTTTGTGAAAGCATCAGCCTCATGCCTTGATTATCTATTCATAACTCTTGGCTCATCTCTTGCTACATATAATGGATAATATTGCCTCTCACAATCGTACTTGTGTGTCATTTTCTTTTTCTGATGCAGAATTCCCCTCTTTGGTGAATTCACATGCCAAAATGCTATCTTGGCGGAGCGGTTCATTGAAGGAGGTAGCCCGTATGTATCAACTTAACCATTATCTTTACGTGGAGTGTATTCTCTTACCCTAGCTTCAAAATGCATGTTCCTGGTTATATTGATATAAGGTTCAGTTGGAAAATTGTCTAACACTTATTCTGTTTTGATAGCTACGTGCTGAAGAATGAGAAAGCTGATGTCTATCGTCTACCATATTTGTCAAGCGGAGGACCTGGGTTTGGTACCTCTCTAAACCAAATTCAATGAATGGAGAATGATGCACATTACTCTCGTTTATAATGATGATTCAATAATGTTTTATTTAAGAGACTTCTCACTCTGAGTTTCTGATGAATTAGCCTTGCTCGAGACTGCGAAAAAGATCAACTTCGGAGACATCATGAGTCAAATTGCAAATGGGTTTTCATCGGGCACGTACGTGCATTCTCTACTCTTTCCAAATTCTCATGTCTATAAAAGCTCAGATCGGTCTTGTACTTTGCTGAGAGACTTGGTTCCTTCACAGCTGGGATAAACCTATTCTTCTGGCTTGGGGAATAGCTGATAAATACCTGCCTCAGTCTATAGCAGAGGAATTTGAGAATCAGAACCCTCAAAATGTCAAGCTTCGACTCATCGAAGGTGCTGGCCATTTGCCTCAGGAAGACTGGTATGTGAATGAATACACGATATTGCTCTGCTCAACGTTGATTTTTCAAGATGTTTATAAATTTTGAAACTTTTTTCTACAGGCCAGAGAAAGTAGTTGCAGCGCTCCGATCCTTTTTCTAACTTCCAAAATTAAAGGAGTTCAAAGGTAAAACAAAGCCTTAGTACAACTACAATAGTAGATCATCACAAAAGGGAAGCAGCAAGTTATATAGACATCCCACATTTTCACCATACTTTACAGAATATGATTCTCAACTTTTCCTTCCCTTTGGCTTCTTACCAGCTTGGCTAGCAGCTTTCTCCTCAGGTTTCCTCTTTATCGCAGGCTTTTTACTACGGCCTCTAGGTTTCATAACTTTCTCTTCAGCCTCACTATCGTCTCCACCATCAGCATCATCATCCTCATCGTCACTATCTTCTGTTTTTCTCTTCGATGCAGGCTTCTTGACACGGCCCCTTGGTTTCTGTCCTCTCTTCGGTTTAGCACTATCATCTTCTTTCTCGGATTCTTGTTCATCTTCCTCTCCGTCTCCATCGTCTTCTTTTGATTTTACACTTCTTTTCCCCGGTTTAACCTTGGCTGCTTTCTCTGCATCTTTCCCAGAAAGTTTCTGCAGCTCTGGGACATAAGCTGTTGTCTATAGAAGAAATCAACCAAACAAACAAAAACATTTATTTAGTTCACCACATGAATCAAACATCCAAAAAATAACAATGGCCTAACAGTGCATCGATACACTTACCCTTCCACCAGCAGTGATGAAATCAATCTTATTCCCTGCCATAAACAAACTAGACTTCATTAGCAATCACACAATGACATCACAATTCACTGTCATGACATTTTCAAGCCATTATTATGAAGATTATCAACTACAGTTCGAGGTAGATTAAAACAGATCAGACATTTTTTATGAACTGTTTCAAAAAGTCTGGGATTCAGACCATCAACAAAAGCCTTTCCTGGCTTCTCTTCCCTAGCATGAAAAATCCAGTTACTAGGAAACTGACTACTGTCTGCATCAACTTCAACAGCTTTTTCAATCACCTGCAAAAAACCCAATTTTGCTTCTTCATCAAAATTATACATAGCTGGGTGGGAAAAGCTTACCATTCACTTTCCCCTGTTTTTTCCCCCACCGAAAATGAAATAACCATTCAACAGGAAACTCTTTGCTATCAGCACTGACTTGAACCGCATGTTGAATGACCTACAAATGTGGTGTTTTTTTTTCCTCTCTAAATCCCAAAGACACAATGCATCATATGCAAGTTAACAGTTTCTTTCTGTTATTGCCATGTTTTGTAGGTATTGTAACAAGAGTCTTACCTCTTTGATGGATGTGTGCAAAGCTTCACATTGCTCTTTGGAGAGGCTAGAAGCAGTCTGCAATGGGTGGATTCTGGCCTGTAAAAGAGAAAGACAAGCAGAATTATTCCCAAAACATGTAAATCGAGTTGCCAAATGTACAAATTTGGAAACAGAAGCGGATACTTTGTGAATCAAATGAGTGGTTACATAGATAATTCACTTGATGTCAACTTTTTAAAAAACTTAAAATTTCAACTTACTTGGTACAGCACTTCATCAGCGATCCAGTTCCCAATACCTGAAATGAAACCCTGCAAAAGGGAAGAGATACGAACAAAGCATATTTAATCCTCTAAGTTCACAATGTTTTTAAACAAAAGAAGTGGAAAACCACAATCAAACTCTGCGATGGATGACAAGATCATTTCAAGTTATTGCAGAATTTGAAAGGTAATATAACTAGGGTTCTAGTTTTTTAAGATAAATCGCAAGGACAAGAAAGGGCTGAAAGATGCATATAAGTAAGAGAACAATGAATTATAAGCTCTGAACCTGATCAAGTAGGAGAGGTTTAATGGTTATTTTCTTTTTAGCTAAGCTTTTCGAAAATTCATCAACTGTCATTGGCTCCAACAATGCATCAGGACCAAGTTCCGATATTGGACGCACAGAAACCGGCTGCAATAGCAAACATCAATGAAAACAATCACCACTAAGCAACCGCAAGATAATCTAAGTAAAGAAAAGCAAGATAGGGTTAATGCATCTATACATTTTCTAAAAGTCGAACTTTGGCAAATCTCCTCTTGTCAGTAAATGAAAGCTCCAAACCATCATCAAGCTGTAAACCGAAATTAGAATTCATTGCGACTGAAGCAAGAAGTGAACACATTCTTCAGATCAGCAATCAATTAAACGAAGACTTAAAATTTTCTCAAACCTCGACGAAGAACTTCGAATACTTAGATGGCCACTCCTCTGATTCCTTTACAGCAGACCTATATAAACAATGTCTATACATATCAATCTTGTTCTCTTTATTCATAGGAGCTAGATTTTTTGCACTGCTCCTATATACAGCTTTACTTGAAACCTTCACCTTTTATATTTAGTAACTGCAACGCCTTTGATATATACAGCACCAGCCATACCTGAAGAAACACATCAATCAAAACCAAAACCAAATAGTTTGTTTCTAAGAAAGCCCAACACTTTCACTGCTATCAAAGTCAAAAAGGTCGAGAATTGAGCAATGAAAAGCAAAAGCAAAACCAATTATTTTGTCTCCCAGAAACAATAAAGCCTAAAACTTTCGCTCCTTTCTTATGCATCAAAGTCAAAAAGGTCGAGAATTGAACAACAAACAGTACTGCATTTTGGCAAATGTTTGATTTTCGATGTAATTTAATCTCTGAAAAGCCCTGAAACCCTAAAATTGTTTCGGAGAAATTACCGAATTGAAAAGAAGGAAATGGCGGAGAATCTAACTCGAGCCAGAGATTTTTCCCCTTCCTACGAGCAGAGACGATGGTTTTTCCGAGGACTGAGTTTTGGAAATCGGACGGCGAGATTCCATCGATCACTTTGTTGTCGTCGGCGATGATGACTCGGTTAATCTTCTTTCCCAGACAATTATCCTCTATTGCTCTCCTCGCCGCCTCTACCTCCGGAAGTTCCGGCATGTTTTCTCGTCGGCGAAATTAGGGTTTTGTTCTCACCGGTTCCCCTTGGCGCGCTTTTAGATGCGATTTAACAGGAAGTAACTATTTGTGCTCTCTTTCTCTTAATATGCAACATTGCAACTTAACTGTACTTTCATCTAAGCAAATTCTCAAATTGATGAAGTAATCCTTTTTGTCCTTTTTTTCTTTTTTTTGTCAAGATGAATCATGGAGGACCAAATTATAATTAATTAATTAATTTTTGGGTTAGTAATACTAACAATGTTCAATATAATTACTATTGATGTTAATCCTTTTTCTTTTTTACTTCCAAATTATAATATTATTTATAAACAACACACAGTAATTATCGCCCGCTTAATGTCTAATACTTTTTTTGAATAATGGATCAAAGATTTATATGATCATTTAATAAAGTTCATTAACCCTAAGTCGTGACTTTTATTTTCTAAACATTTTCTTTGCATTATATAAACTGTGGTTACTCCGTAGCTTGTTAAAAAGTAACAAAAATGAAATTATTTATCTATAATAATATTTGGAAAATAATATATTATCTGCCCACAGAATCTAAAGTTTATCCTTATTGATTTATGTTTCTTTCAGCTGACTTCTCTAAGCGAGAATACTTTTTTTACAAAGAAGAAAGGTATAAGTAAATGTGTTATGTAACTTTAGTTTAAGAAAATTATGTAAGTAATTAACATGAATGTTAAAAGAGTATATATATACTTCCAAGTCTAAAGTCAGCCGTTGATCCCTATTACAACTTGCAGAGGTATCTGATAACGTCCAAGAGCACAACGTGTTGCAAAGTAGAGAGCTACTTGTCCACTGATTCAGGAAAGAGGATTGTAATATTTCAAGATAATATATGATACAAGGAATATAAGTGATGAAGAAAAATGATAAAATCTGTTTATATTCATCTAAAGCAGACTCAGCAACATAGTTTAGATCCATCTGGAACAAGAAACATAGGTGATGAAGGTAATATAACATGACAATAAAGAAGAAAAACAAGCCACATGCCATATTTTTTATGAGAAAACATGTATGGTGTTTGCAAGAGTATAATTATTGCGCTGTAGATTTGTTTCTAAAATTTCAAGTTGCACTTTTGGTTAGTTTCTCGTTTTCCTTTTTATTGTTACCGTGAGCCAGTGTGGTAGCTTCACTCAGAGCCCCTTTTTTTTGGGGGGGTTCAGTGCAAGCAAGTGTATTTCTTTCTAGTGACCTTGATATCATTTCTCTTTATGTTTTGTTAGGAGAATCTATAATCAAAACTCCAATTGCTGTGGCTCAAGTGCTTGATTATGGTCATGGATTCGTTGTTTGCAAATTATGACAGTAAACAGTTTGCATGAACATATATATATGTTTCTCTAGCTCAATGGATTGCACTCCAACAAGACCGGCCAGATCAGGACATACATTACTCTTTACTTCTTAGTTACTACACTTGAGGAGCATGTGTATTGTCCAAATTCTTATGTGGTTATGGAATAAATCTAAAATGTCCCTCGTGTAGTTCAAAATCGGTGGTGAGATCTAAAACTGTTGCCCTCCTTGCCCTATTCTAGAACTACAGTTTCCTGAGAACTCATGTGAAAGATTTATTCATGAATGAGTTTGGAAGACATCAAACAAAGAGGTAGTAACTCCTTTGAGACTGTGTTATGGTGAAGTCTCGAATTTCGCTTTTTCCAGATTCCATAAACGGCGCAGCTTTGGAATAATCCTTTTCTTTAAACTACAATACTCTTTAATCTTTATATAAGTTAAGTTACATGACAAGTATTGTGTTTCCCTAATATAAATAATATATGCTTTTCGGAGTCTTTAATTAGTGTATAAAAAAACGACACGTTGCCTTTTGTTTGGTGAGAAAATTTTCCAAGTCTTAGCACATTAAAATAAAACCCTAATTTTTTTTGGTAACCAAAACCCTAATTTTTTACTATTATGACATGAAGCAAAACAGCTTTAGAAGAGTTGAAATCGAAGGTATTGATCCGAAGAAAATAAGAAATCGTAGATATTATATTCATGTATATGCAGTTCATGATCATGTCGAGAATACAATGTGGTTGTAAGATTCAATTGTATTAATTTAAAATTTATTCAATGTTACAACAAGTGCTTCATATTTTGAGATTGCTTAGCTCTCACCCTACTATTTTCATAATATTTACTTAATTTTCTGATTGCGTGATAGATTCAGTAAGAGAACATTGCAAAAATATGTTAAGAATATATTATACCTCCACTGATGAGTAATTACCAAAATTTATTAATTAACTCGCTTCAAGTCATATTCACAACTTTAATTACTTCATTGTTGATATACAATAGGCCATCCAGAGTTGCCCTATGATGAATAAAATTTTAAATATGCAAATATCATTGGTAATTATGTTCACATTAAAATAAATTTAAAATGACCTTATTAATCGCAAAATCATGTTGTTGGATATTTTTCTTGAATATTTAAAGTCATCAATATCTTGTTGAAAATTTGTGGTGTCTGTTTTATTAACTTGTTGCTCCTGTCATACAAATGTATACATAAATTAAGATCTCCAATAAAAACTGATTCTACTTCAATTGTATCTACCGAGATATTCTCCGTTACAACAACTTTAAGAATAAAATATCGATGACTTCGGATATTCAAGAAAAAATATTCTTAGTTACAACAATTTTAACAATAACAACAATATATTGATGACTTTGGGTATTCAAAAAAAAATATCTGACAAAAAATTAATTTGGAAATATCCTCTTCCATCGTCTCTTATACCCAAGTCAAAGTCCATGCGCTTACATGACTGACAAATAAATGTTCAGAATATCAGAAAATTCATATAAATTAATAAAATAATATAAAATTAACAGAGAAAGAGTATCCAAAAAGAATGAAAAAGTAAAACACATACAGAGTTAAAAAAATGTAATTCGCCATGCTGATCGAGGAGGTTACAGGTACCATTGGGTTATTATATATGTTAGCCATTGCAAATGTTTTATAAGTTACGTTTGAAATTAGTATGGACTTCAATTAAGATTTATGTGGTTACCAAAAACAAAATATGTTATAGTTGTATTTGTTGCGAATCTAAATCCATTCGAGATTTCATAGTTATAGTTGTATTTTATTTGTAATATAGAAACTCATTACCGAAGATGAGCAAAGAAACAAAGTAGTAATTGTGGATTAAAAGGAGATTCCAAAGAACTTGAGTGACGACAACCTAACCGAAGAAACAAATACTATCATCTCTTCAACAAAAATAAAACTATTGTTACAAAACGCATCAAACTTAAAGACTCAACAATGTGTCTCTCTACCTCTTTTTTCAGAAACTAGCTGCACCTTAAGTACCAATGAGACTCTAATGCGTCCTTCACATCCCTATACAAGTACACGATCTTGCAAGGGGAGTCCTTGAGTGTTTCTTGCAGTGTAAGCAACGGCATATGAGTAAAGAACAGCCTTGGCGACCGCAAAGATAAAAACTTGGTCCAGTGTTTGGCTACTAATATAGAGATTAGCCTCGAGGAATCTGTACTAGCTAGCGCATTGGGGATAGCAAAGGATGATGATCATCATCACCAAAAGAACTGTGTATCGATCTCTTGAGGAGAGAAACCCTGAGCGCTTTAAGCCAAGTTGCGCCTGATTTGGGGAAAGAATGATAATTTCTCTTGGACATTGAGTGCACCTTGGTGGTTACAGAGCTTGTTCCTCGTGTATCTATGTCGGAACGAAGCCAAGAGATGATAGTCTTTGTTTCTTCTCGCTTAGGTTGTCGTCTCTCAAGTTCTCAGGAAACTCCTTTTGATCCATAGTTATAGGTTTAGCTCTTGATTAGCGAATGACTTTCAGAAGTTAAACAAGATTAAGGAAGAAACTGATGGACTTAGTTATAAAGCAAGGGATGAGAAAACAAAGGACACTGTGGCACTCAGAAAGATCAAGGTGAAGGAACTTGTGTAGTGAATGTGAAGGAGGTTGTGCTAAAAGATTGTTTCTGTCTGTTCATTAAGCCCTTTAAGTCGTGTTCTAAGTGTTCCTTAACCATATAAGCATCACTATGATAACAATTTGAAAATAAATGCATGTAATAAGAGATTTTAAACAGATCCTCGGAAAATAAATTTTCAAAAATCCAAATAACTCGAAAGAATGTATATACATAGCGTGGAAAATTGATAAGAATCGAGGGCTTTGATAAAATCAAAGTGTTTATGGTCTCATGCATTTGACAAGAACGTCGACGAATCGCTTGTACATATGTTGCTTCATGTACATTTTCTCAACCACCTTGTGTCCTTCGATCCCCATTTGTAGCCTTGTGTCTTGATTTCTAAGTAGAAACAAGAGATTGTGAGCCAATTCTTTGTTACCTAATCGACCTATAGAGTGAAGTAGACCGGTCACGTTATGTTCCACCATCTCTTTGGTTCCTCCAGCATCTGTTCCCACCACTGGAAGTCCATAAGCCATTGCTTCGATTGTCACTCTCCCAAATGTTTCACCAACTCCCTGAACAAAACAAAAAAAGTTCAATTAGTGGCTCTACGAGAGGACTGGAGAAACCAAAAAGCCAAAACAAACAATTCCAAAATATTTGCTAGATGCGTCGAATAATGTTTTTGAGGTCTGAGGAGGATTTATTACCTGGGAGTTTGTCACGTAGACATCTGCTGCAGAGTATAGTGAAGCAACACGAGTTGTTGCTGGAGTCCATATGACTGACTTAGATAAGTTTCCGTTGCTTGATAAGAAGCTTAACATATCTTTAACGTATCCAACTTTGTTGCTCTTTGAACCCACTGATCCTAAAAGAACTTTGATTTCTTGCTTCTGCTGTGTGAGGGGAACACTTTTCAGCTGTGAAGATGAACCTCTTAGACGATATTTGCTCGAGAGACTAACCTTCTCGTTCCTAATGGTGCCCTGGAGATTCCTTTGACCTTCTTGTTCTCTCTCAACAAGTGCTAAGGCAACAGATTCAAGGAGAAGAAGTTGTCCCTTGCCTGGGTTTACGCTGCTAAGAGACATCACAAGCATATCTGCATCTGTTAAACCCAACTCTGCTCTGACTGATTGGCGTAATATTTGCCTCTTCTCCCTCATTTTCTCTGGAGAAAGTGTTGGTGTGTTGAGTGAGGAAGGAATCCCAGCTACAAAGGCCAACTCATCGTTAACAGATAGAGGAACAATCACTGGTTGTGATCTAAGATTTATATGCTCCTCTTCGCACCATGTTAACCATCGTTTGCTCTGTGATTCAGATAGAAAAAACAGCATTTTCACTCGGTCAAGCACTGGTTTAGCTCGTTTAAAGTATTCTCTTCGATTCTCCATTATCCACCAAGCTATTTGACTTCCACCAGCTGGGTGATGATTAATGTATTGATCTGCAAGAAAATGAAGAAAAATAATTAAGATCTGCTTTCGTTTTGACTGTAATAAGAAGTCCCAAAATCGCAGAATGAAATCATTCTTACCTATCCATGAGGAACATACAGCTGATCCTGCAATGACCAAATCTGCTTTCATGGCAGTCTTGAAGCTGAGTTCTCCTTTGTCTTCAACAACTTTGACCCTTCTCCTAGTGAGCTCTTGCATCAAGCCACCTCTCCTGTTCAGAACTACAACATGGACTGTTGCGCCACAGCTCAAAAGCTCAGAAGCCAGCTCCATCATTGAAATTGGAGCGCCAGTCATTGAGAGCTCATGGAAAAGCAAGACGAATCTCCTTGACCAAACAAGGCGTTTAAAATCTGATTTCCTGTCACAGGTCCCAGACCGTCTATGCGGGCTCCATTCAAGAACTCTATCCTCTAGTGATCCAAACGGACCAAGAAGCTTACCATAAGTAGCATTTGTTATTTGAAGTTCTGGATCTTGCCAATCATCCAACTCCTTCCTCTCAACCTCTTTACTCACCTTCTCCTTAACAAGGATCTTACTATGTGAAGTCCAGCCAGTTGTTCTCGTCTTCTGCCTGGAACTCAAGCTCCGTCGAGAAGCCCCATCCTCTTTCTTGCTCAGACTAACATCCGTTCTCTTATTCAAACCAAACCGTAAAAACTCCACTTTGTTTTCATTATCATGTGCCCACTTAGACTGAACATAAAACCCAAGATACGTCCAAAGAGTAAACAAAAGCAGCCAATAAACCAGGCGGTTACTACGTAACCACTGAATCGCTCCTCCTCCCCCGTTACCCCTACGAGGAGTCCTACCAGAATGCACTCTAGGTGAACCCCTTGGAGTAGACCTTCCTGACAGTGAAGACTTAAGGCTTGTTTGTCTCAGTGGAGACAACCGAATCTCCTCCATGTTTCAAGGTTATAATAATCCCTTTATCACACCATATAAGCAATCAGAACTAGAAAACTCAAACCGCTCCAATCCACGAGCCTCCACACCGCAACCTAGAAAAAAAAATCATGCAATCAGCCTACAACACATACCAAAGAGTAACATGGTATGATGGCTATATATAGATAGTTCCTCTTCTGATTCAAACTCATCAAACTCTAATTACCAAAAAGCTGATACTAGAAGAACTATAGGAACGTTTAAAGAAGTAATAGCTGGTTACAATCCAGATCTCAACTCCATTCCTTACCTGCATTTCGGAATTTGAAATTCAGTATTTCAAAACCAAATCTGTAGAAAACTCCACAAACTCTCAGATTACAAAATATTCATAATAATTACGAATACTTTCTCATTAATTTTCCCATAAAACAAGCATTAGAATCAGAGAATCCAGAAATACATCTTCCGATCACCAAAAATTCAAAATCATATCGTCTCTTTAGTTAAACTTACCAGAAGCTGCGTATGGATCCGCCTATACTCTAACGTTGCAGCTTCTGAAGTACACGAATAGCAAGAAAAACGCAGAGAGCAGATAGACGCGAATTTGGAGAAACCTATGATTATAAAACGAGAATCAACACGAAACCTGAAGTCAATGATCTTCACCGGGAAACTAGAAAAAGAAGAAGAATGAAGACGAAGTAGAAAGAGAAGCTTACTTTGTAATATTCGGTATTCTTCTTCTTCCCGAGAGATCAGAGCTTGAGAACAGAAGCCTGAAGCAGAGAGCGCGAAGAAGTTTCGTTCTTAATTATTTTGTAAAACCTTCGGATTTGACCTTGATATACCAATTCAAAACCGACTCTCTTTTTTTCGTTTAAACCCTATCAATTAAAATATCGAGATTTGAAACCTAATCTAATCCAAATAAATAGGATATTTAAAGATTTTAATTCTAATCCAGATGATAATTAGAATCTGTTATTCGTGTATTAATTGTTTTGGAAATCTATACAGGATTTACATGAGAATTTACTAATTCCCAAATTTTACCATGTAAATATCTAAATATTATTTTGAGAAATATATATAAAAAATAATCTCACTATTAGATTGTGATTACATGATGATGATATTCGGATGTATCATCACCCGATATATAGCTTATATCTGTTGGTAGGGTTCTTAGGATATGTACAACATATATTGTTGTTATATAATTTATTTAGTTAATTAATAAATGAAGTGAAGTTTCTGTTATAAAAGATATACAAACAAATTATACAGTAAATAAAAAACTACCTTAGAGATAATAATATACAGATTAGAGTTTTTAAAAAGTTTCATGGTATTCGATCCATGTTCATTCTTATAACTAATTTTAATTTTATCTGAAAAATGAATTTAAGATATATTTTACTTTTTTGGTATAAATCAAAATCTAATTTGTTATAAATCAACAAAATCTTCTTTAAATCAACGATAATATAAAGTAATTAATTTATTTAAAGGAGAGTTAGTTTAATATTCTAAAATAAACAATCAATTTATGATTATATTATATTTTTATAGATTATATTTTAATCATGTACTAGATATTTATTATCATTTTTTTCAAAACCTTCTCAGGTGAAGATGATTTGGATAAAAACTCTTCAACTAAAAATTTAGTATAAAAACGCATTAACTAATTATCCATTAATGTTTTAACTCTTTTGTCTATAATACCATTAAAACTAAACTGTGTGTTTTGAAATATAAAAAAACTACATGTATTTTTTTTTATAAAAACGACACGATTATAGTGATTTGATATAAGTTAACAAAAATTAGATTACATCTAAAAGATAAAATATTATTAAAATATTTGATTTAGAATATATATTTTTTGTCAGTTTTTTTGTTATAAAAAAATTAATTAGAAATTCTAAATAAAAAACTTAATTTTAAATTTTTAAAAAATATAGATTTGTTTTCGAATTAATTTGTTTTTTAAACCAACTCTCCCGGTATAATATGCTGTTTTATTGTTTTTTTTGTCTCTAACCTAGTGTTCTTTAGTCACATATTTTTATCTCACTTGAGAGTTCCAACCAACATGGTTCTCCTTGGTGACTTTATGAAGAATTTTCCAGTAGGTTATCAACTTTAGTCATAACATACTGTTTTTGTTCAGCATATAATTCTGATACATGAATAAATAACATGTTAATGAAAAAAATAAGATGTCATTATGAAGAAGAAGCATGAATATTTCAAAAAAAAGGAGCATGTCACAAGGTATACGAAAGGTATACATGAATTATTGAAAGCTTAATTTATTAAAAAGCTGAACAAACATTATTTGTGTTCCTCTCTATCTCCCAATGTCTCTCTCCTGATATAACCAACACACAAAGTCTGAAACAGAACATCAACACAAAATACAAAACAAGAATTACCAAGAGCTCTAGATTTGCTCTAAACACAATCAAGAATCTCAATTGTTCTCTAAAGAGAACTAAGAAACTTAACCCAAATGATCTCTGCACTCTGCGTTGCCTCTCTTGCAAATTCCTCAGCCGCTTGCTCGTCTTTCGCCTTCCTCACAGCGTTGTGATACTCCTCGTAAGAGTCGGAAGCATCAACAAGAAGATGAGAAAGACTTTTCACAATCTCCTTATACTTTACATCAACAGATTCTCTCTCTGTTTCAAGCTTCCTCAACAGTTTCTTGATCGCAAAGATTCTAACGAACAACGCGTCTCCTCTTTGAGCAAGCTTTTTAGCCTCTACGAAATTAGCGTCCACGAAGGTTTGCTTCTCCGTGGCAGTTTCTTTCAGCATTTTAGCCCGCGCCTTTGCGATGTGGACTCGCTCAGAAGATTCAAGCCCTTCTTTTATGACATTTCTGTATTTAGCTAGCCTAGAGATGTAACTGATCGGAGCTGAGCTTAGCTCTTCGAAAGTTGTAGCCATAATGAAAATCTTATCAAAATCTTGACGTGTCACGAGCTGACGAGCGGTTAAGCCACGAAGCTCTTTCAGTTTAGCTCTAAGGCTCTCTACAGTCTCTGATGTAGCCGCTGATTCGCTTGTGGAAGAAGAAGAGGAAGAAGTGAGAACTTTGTGTGCACTATCAGATCCCTTTTCTTTCCTGTGATTCTCAACTAGTTGAGTCAAAGACTTAGTGAGACTAGAAGAAGCCTCTGTTCCCTGCAAAAATCATGAAAAAACCAAACAGGAAATAAAGACTTTTGAGATTAATTGTGATTCTTTTCTTGTTGCTCAAGAAAGTGTCAGCAAACAAAACCTGGAGTTCAGATTCTTCAGAGAGGATCTCGTCTATGCTATATTTCGTTGATATAGCGATTGAAGCATCATCGTCTTGCTTAAGACCGGCCTTGTCTTGATTAAAACAGCCACAGACACCTGACTGTCCTAGTCCAAGAGACTCTGATGTAATCGAACCGCTCTGTTTCTTTGAAGCTGTGAGAACAAGAACTGTCTTAGCAAATTGGCTGAGACAATCAGTTGAAACGAAGATTTAGAGAGTTTTGGTTTTGTCTTACGTTCTTCTTTATTAGCATTTGCGGTAAACCCTCTCTGCGCTTCTGCAGAACAAGAAGGTGGAATCAGACATTGTCAAACTATATAAATTGCTTAGTTGAATCTTGAAGTACCTTCAAATTCGCGTTCGATCTCTTCCAACATTATCTTTCTCTTAGCAGCTGTAAAAAGAATTTATAAACGAGGGTTTTAAAATTTGCATGAGAAGGCTGTAAAGAGAAGAAAAGGGATCAGAGAGTTTACATTCTTCTTCAATGTTTCTGGAATCATCAGATTTTATCTGTTGAAGGCCTTTAATAGCAGCTGCAAGTAGAATATTGAACAGGTTCAAGATTTCCTCTGAAGCATATGAGATGATTTAGACAAATATGATTGAGATACCTTCAAATTCACGTTCGATCTCTTCAAGCATACTCTTTCTCTTTGCAGCTGTAAAGAGAGATACGTAACTTATTCTCAGAATACTGTAGTAAAGCAAAGGAATGAGTAAAATAAAATAGAAAAGAGAGAGTTTGTTATTTTCTCCTTACATTGTTCTTCATTACCACTACCTTCAGTAAAATCATTAACCTTTAGTTGTTCAAGACTTTTTGTCGCAGCTACAAGTATAAAGGAGAAACTGAATCTTAAAATGAAACAGATAAATTTAAAACATGAGATAAACAAATGCTATGTGAATGTACCTTCAAATTCTCGTTCGATCTCTTCCAATATACTGGTTCTCTTTGCAGCTGTAATAAAGGCATAAAGAAACATCAGTCTCTGAAAACATTTAGGAGAGAAAAAAGAAAAGAGCAAAGTATTTACATTGTTCATCATCAGCATTGCCTTCAGTGAAATCATTTAGTTGTTTAAGATCACGTGTAGCAGCTGCAAGTAGACATAGATATACACATTCTCAGAATAATCTTTGCCATGTTTAATTAGTTCTATAGCATTTGATAATACGATACCTTCAAATTCACGTTCAATTTCATCCAGCATATTTTGTCTCTTTGCAGCTGTAAAAATGCATCAAAACTCATCTCAGATTACAGTAGGGGGGAAAGAAAAGCAGTTGAGAAGAGAAGAGAAGAGAGTTTTACTTTGTCCTGTATCTTCAGTGGAATCATCAACTTGAAGTTGTTTGAGACTATCTGTAGCAGCTGCAAGACAAGACTCTCAGATAATACGCAGAGCTGTGATATAAACTAACTAAAACCAGTAAATGGTATGTGGAAGATAGAGATACCTTCGAACTCTCGCTCGATCTCTTCTAACATACTTTGTCTCTTTGCTGCTGCTTTATGACATCAAGTTCAATTTGATTCAGAAACAAAACTAGTATGCAGGAAAAGGAAACAGATAAAGAAGAAGGGACAAGTTGTCGTTACCTTGTTCTTCAACTGTGTCCCCGGTTGAATCATTAGCCTTTAGTTCTTCAAGACTTTTTGTAGCAGCTATGTGTTAGAAATGAAAAACACAGAGCACAGAAGAATATTCTTTAAGTAAGAACAAGACTTCTTGAAGAAACATAAAACCTGTTTAAGAAAGATAGTGGTATGTACAAAGTACCTTCAAACTCCCGTTCGATCTCTTCAAGCATACTTAGCCTCTTTGCAGCTATAACAAGACATAGAGGCAGCTTCAGAATTCAGCAATAGAGACAATGGATCAGAGAAAAATCAGAAAGGATCATGAGACTTTACATTGTTCTTCATCATCCTTGCTTCCGGTAGAATGAGAAACCTTTAGTTCTTCAAGGCCTCCAATAGCAGCTTCAAGTAGGAGATTGAAACAGAACACACAACCGTAAGTCTTAGATGAAACTCACATTATTTTATAAATTTCTTTTTCATTCTTCTCAGAAATCAATGAAATTTAGGAGCAAATGTAACGGTGTCGCAAGAAACCTTCAAACTCGCGTTCAATAGCTTCCAGCATACTTTTTCTCTTTGCAGCTGTAACAAAGAAACAAAACCATTTAGAAAATGCTAAATCAGAGACAAAGGATCAGAGAAATCTGAGAGGGAAGAGGTTTATTACATTGTTCTTCGTTATCTTTGTCCCCGGTGAAGTCATTAACCTTGAGTTGTTCAAGATCTTTTGTAGCGGCTACAAGTAGGAAATGAAATATAGGACAAAGCAGTCTCTTAGTAACAAGATTTTATCCACAAAAACAGAGGTTTTATTTGAAGACAGGTCTCAAAGGGCATGTTGAGAATATACCTTCAAATTCGCGTTCGATCTCTTCCAGCATACTTTGTCTCTTTGCAGCTGTAACAAAGACACGAGTGCTGCCTCAGTGAAGGATACAATTGAGTCACCACAAAAAAAGTAAGAGAAGAAGAGTTCTTTACATTGTTCTTCATCACTTCCTTCACTTGTTTCACCAGTCTTTAGTTGTTTCAAACTAGTTGAAGCAGCTGCAAGTAAGAGAAGCAAAGTAACAAACATTTGTTTAAGTGAGGTTTGTAGAAACTAACTATAAGCTATGGATAGAATCTCTGAGATACCTTCAAACTCGTTTTCGATGTCTTCCAACATCTTCTGTCTCTGAGCATCTGAAACAAGAGATACATGACAAGTAACTCAGCAAAAGACAGAACTCATGAAGAAACAAAGGATTCATATAAAGTGTAAAATTAATAAAAAGATCCATACATAATACTTCAACGTCCTTGGATTGATCAGCCTTGACACCATCAGATCCAGCTTGGTTAAGACTATTGAGATGAGCTACAATTAATCAAGAAACAATCACTTTACTAAACAGCAGCTTTCGATTGATTCTGAATTTAACAAAGATTTGACTTTCTATCTTTAAAGGGCCTTTCTTAATTCAACCTTTAACTTATAAACAAAATCTATATGAGAAAGACTAAGATCTTAACATACCTTCGAATTCAAGTTCGATTTGATCCAACGGACTCGAAAGTTTAACACTTTCATCACTAACAGATCCAACCTAAACACAAAACAAGACAAAAAGCACCTTAATTCTATAAGGAACTAACTTTGCAGAAATCTTTTAGGCAGATTCATCATAATCAAGCTCTAAATATGAATCACTGAAAGTAGTTACCTCAGATTCATCTGACAGCGACAGAGAAATAGTGTTCTTATCAGTCACTGTAGTGTTCTGCTGGTTCTCACTCTGTACGTTTGAAGCTACAAATACAGAAAGCTGTTATATAGAAGAAGACAGAATTGTGAAAAGAAACAAGAAAGAGGAAGAAAGGGAGAGAGATCTTACACTGATCTTCATCTCCCTTGCCTTGAAGAGCATTGACACTAGCTGCAATAAAGAAATATAAAACGAAATAAATCCAAGAAAACAAATAAAGAGGGAAAAGTTGGATGATTATGTGTATTTCCTTACCTTGATACTCACGTTCGATTAGATCCAAATGACTCAACCTACTAGTACCATCATCCTAAAAATATATCAAATGCGATCAATTAAATCTGCCATTTTTCTTTTAAGGTTGAAAGAAAAAGAAAAAAATACATGTTTTTTTGTGTTTACCTGACAAGAAACGTCGTGGAAGCTTGAAAGAACAAGACACAGAGACAAACCCAAAGCAAGAAAATTCATTCTCATGGCAGAGACTTCCATTACAAGAGCGAAAAAACACAATCTTCAAGCTTGAAGAAGCATATGGCTGTGGAAACGTTTTTAAAACAAAACCGTTGTAACTAACTCAAACGTGGGTTTCATTTTTATTTATCTCATGGCTCTTCTAGAGAACTCATATGGTGTGTAGTAAAACTTTATCAGATGTCATTTTTTTTTCTTGGCAACAACAGATGTGAAAAAATAATAACTTCATACTAGTTAATGGGACATTTTTTAAATACTAACATACTCTTATGTATGTTTACACGTATTAAATAAAAAGGTAAAATAATGTTATGTAAATTAAGATGTTATATAATAATAATATAATATTTACAAGAAAAAAATTGTTTAAATGTAATTTTCTAAGAGGTTGGAATTTTGAAATTATAAACGAGAATTTTGCTATCAGATGTATATTTTTGATCTTTAATCTTGTTAATATTGTAGAAGATCTAAATAATTGTTTGCGCTAATTGTGGGTGCAAATGGTGGTAAGTAAAACCAAATCAGTTGAACAAAATGAATAATAACACAATAGAAAAACATTAAGAGGTAATATTTTTTTTCTAACTCTTTTTCATTATGTTCCTATACTTTTTTGAATAGTAATAAATTCTAGAGAAATTGGTGTTATTTTTCATTTATTTGGTGAGACGAAGTAAAATTTAGAAAATGTATATTTTCTTTGAATGATGGATTTTTTAAGAAATTTAGAAGAATAGTCAATTCCACTCATTTTTTTCTCTCTCTCATATGTTATTCATTTGCATAATATGTCTAAAAACATCATCTATAGCTTTGTGGAAGGTATTAGGGCTATTAGTGTCTTTTGAGATGTAGAACAAAAAAAGAAAAAAAATTTAGATACTAACACTTTTTATCTTTCAATTGACATCTCACAAATGAAATAAGATGCTGACTCATGGCTGACTGAGGAGAGGTACAAAGAATGCTATGCTCCATGAATCAAATCCATATTTTGATAATTAAGGATTCCAATTTTAAAATATTTTTTTTAAATTACTTTAAATATGTATATACAGAATCTACAAAATATTACTATAAAATTTTCTACTAAAAAGTTTTTAAAAATACCTAGGATTATAAACTTAAAAGATTTTAAAGTATTTTTTGTTTTACGATCCATGACAATGTTAAGTCAGCCGTGAATTTACTTTAATTATTTACAAGAATAGTCAGTATCATAAGTTTCCACAAATATACTATGAACTGAAATCTAAACTTTTGATAGGACCGACTCACTAAGGAGATAACGGTATAACAACCCATGATCTAACTCTGTCTCCTAATAATTAAGGACACCCATTTTGTTATAATTATAATTTTAAAACCAAAAAAATAATTAAAAAATGGCCCATAAGAATATTTAATATATTATATGTTTCATGAATTTTGCTTTCCAAATTAAGAGAATAAGTAATTAATACAAGTCTATGAATTGATTTAATATTTTATTTATGAAATTATTTAGATGATATTTTGAATTAACAAATTATTAATAATAACAAATTTTTAGTAATTATTATTTTATAGATTAGTTGTATTGATACCAATTAATTTTGTATAGTAAAAACTTTTATTCATAATTTGTTTTAAAAATTAGCATATTAAACATATATTTTTTTCTTTTGACCAGAACTTGTAGTCTAGCTGTTTGTATTAGTGTCATCTAATGTCACCGTCTAGATTCGAATCTAGTGTAATGTATATTATTGAATTCTTGACAAAAAAAATATAAATAATTTTTTTTAACAAAATTTTAAAAAACTATAAATTTGGAACAGCCACTCGAGAATGTTATAGTCTATATGAAAAAAAAACAGTTTGATACGATCACCCCTTGCTAATTTGTCTGTATTTGTGTTGCTTGTTCATGGAATCCTTACAAAAATGAAATTCACGAACAGCACTTTATATCTTTGAAACTCATTTATATCATTTATATGAATAGAGAAAGCTGGTCACTCACTTGGTGCTAAAGTAATCTTTATCAAATTAGAATTGTTGGTGGCGAAAGTTACATCAAATTATCGCATAATAATCATATATTTCATTGTCCAGAGGAGTGATTCTATCTGCATGTAATGGGAAAAGACTCCTCCTAACGTTTTGTGTTCCCATCAGTGAATTATAAAATTAAATTTCAAAATTATTTATAAATCATAATTGTATTATGTTGATTTATAAAATTCAAAAATGTTTATGATTCTTTATAATTAATAGTGTTTTAAAATAAATTTTAGGTGAAAATAAAACTTTAATTTTTTATATTTTCAAATCACATTTTTCCTTTAAATAAATGAAGTAAATATTATATAATTTCTCATCCATAACTGTTTTTCTATAACTATAACTTTATTTGTAACTATTTTATTTATTTTAATTAAAAATTCTGAAAAATAAAAAATAACTAATTTGTTTTACTAAAGAATATCACCTAAAATGTAGCTTATCCAATCGTGTTTTCAGATTTGATGTGATAGGGTTCTACTGAGTCCTCTCATTCAAGAGTGGACAAATTATTAAATACCGATAGAAGATCGTTTCAACGTGGAACATGTGAATGTAATACATATGTGGTGTAGGTATCGCTATATTAGAAGGACACAAATGAGACAACGCTTGAATACAGTCTCTTAATAATAACCTACTTTGCTTTTAAACTCGCGACATCATTAAATAAATTTAAAAATTTAAGTAATGTCAATAATTAGGAGAATTTTTGTTTTTTTTACATTTCTAAGGAGAAAGTTATTGATATATTAATGCTTAGGGGTTCTTAGAATTGTATTGATAAATCCTTATATAGTTAATAAATTCATATGTTATCCGTTTGATAATCTATAATTCTGTTCAAAATTCCTTGTTTATTATAAAAAATTATAGTTGTTATTAATTTAAACTATGACTGTGCGATATAAAGAGGATTAAAATTTATTGTTGTTTTACAATGTGTTAAATTAAGTTTTAACTATCTAAATATATTTGATTGTTTTATTGATTTATTATCTTGTTGTGTTCATTGACGGGCTTGAACAGAACTAAATAAAACATAGATTTTGGGCACTCATTTTTATTGGTTCCTATATTTTAAAAAAATTATATAAAGCTTCTTTTTAATTTTTTTACAATATATAAAAGAATTAAAAAAAATTATAACTTGTATAAAAAATGAAAAGAGGATAATAACAAAAAAAAGATCATTTGAATGAATAGTTTTTGGTTTATGGGTGTTTTAAAAGGAATATATTTAGTATTTAATATTTTGTTTTTAACTTTTTATATTTTATTTTTATGAAACTAAAATAAAATATAATTATATTTTTTTATATTATTAAATATAAGTTCTCAATTATTAATTTTTTATAGCCTTCAATATTTCAAAACTGCCCCTGATTGTGTTAGTTGCTATAATTGAAGTTGTTATTATGTAAACTACTATGAGAAAGCTTTGAAAAAGAAGAAGAAGGAACATACTGTCAACAGCAAAGGCGATGGCACCACATCCTTCTCATTGTTTTGTTATTGTCATCATTAATGGTAACAGCGTTGGAAACTTGGACCGAATCTATTCACCATCCTTAATGTTTTAGTGACCTTGTTAACCTAAGGTAACGATCTTGAAAATTTTAATCACATATAAAATTCAAAATTATAGCTTTCGATCGAAAACAAACACGAAAAGATCTATTGAATATATATTAATATTAACTATATATGCATGGTATTTTTATCTCATATATTTTGGGAAAGTGTGCCGTTAGGCTGCATAATTCGATGACTATTATGTTGAGATATTTATTATTGACCAACTTCGTTTAGCACGAGCTCCATGTTCGTATTGACAACATAATTATTTATGACTACTGGACATTCATACTATACAGAAAAATTAGTTTGGTATAACAAGTGAAGTGGTCCATATCTTGTATGAGCTGTGCTAGATTTTACTATGCTTATTTTTCAATTTGAAACTTATAAAATTTACTATCTATATTTTATGAACACGATGTCTTTTACCAGTTGTTTTAAGTTTCTTTTTTTTGTAACAACCAGTTGTGATAATTAAGTTATTTGCATTTATAGTGATACCATCATCTTAATGGAATATAAGTGTAGGCATACTTGACAGTGATCTTGACTATGGTAGTGAAAAAGTTCATATTTATATCCAATTTAGTAGATAAATTTAAATTTATTTTTGAAAAAATCACAGTTTTTTTATTTAAAATGATAAAAGTTAGCATTATAAATCTTAGAGATAATTCACTTAAACTTTCAAACCAATTATATTTGCAAATAAAATCTTTAAATTAGCATTTAAGTTTGTGTCAATAAATTTTAATAAATTTCAATAAAATCTTCTATGCTACTTCCTATCTTTTTTTTCTCCACAGTTTATTTTGCCGGTTTAGAGTCCATGTTTTCTTCCTTGGCATCATTTTAGTATATACATCATTATTGATGGAGAGTTCTTTGATCTTAGAGCAGCTTCATCCCTTAAGAACTCTAATTAATTTCTCAACCATTTTTTATTAATATTTTAGCATAAGTTTATTATATAATTAATTTTTTAAAGAAAAAGAAAATTTAAATCATTAAGACAGTGAATACTGTTTATGAAGTATCTAAGAGGTATCTAATAGCTTCTCATTTGAGAAAAGGTTCTCTCTCACTTTAGTATTTTCTTTTTCTCTAATTTTTTATTAGTTAGATACCTAACTACATCCCACCGATAGAAGTGTTCTTAGAATCTGATAAATGGTCTCTACACCGATTTCAAAACCGAAGTGCTTGTGATTGCTTTCATTGTTGTCATCATTGACTTTAATCTCTTGGCTACTGGATCAATCGTGTACAACATGTTCCAAGGAGTATACCAGCCGATACGCCAATCTGTTTGACCTATTATCGAATTGTTTTGTTTTTTGTACTAACACGTCATTAATTTACATCGAAATTTAAACAGTTTCATTTAGTTTTTTTGATGACGCAAACTTAAATAATAATTTGAAAATTAAATGTATAAATATAAAGAATATTTGGTTTAATATTTTAGATACTTTTTATAATTTGAATATTAATCTGCATTTTCAAATTTTTTAAAACATAATTTTTATTAGGAAAAAGTTAAAAATATAATAATACCATCATTTATTTTTAAAATTTATAATTACAAAATTTTTATTTATTTATTAATTTTATAATAAGATAGATTTTTAATAAAATATTATAATAACATGTATATAGTTGATTTGAACCAATTTTAAGAAAATAATATCATATCTTCGAAAACAGAAATACTTTTAAGAATAATTTATATTTTAAATATAGACATATTTACCAGATATACATTAAAAAATATTTAATCATATGTTTATCACGGATCAATTCAATTTTAATAATAAAAAATAATATAAATTAATTTTTAAAAAAAAGTTATTAGTTTGGTTTATTTTGGATGTTAAAAATATTAGTTTTCTTTTCTTTCTATTTTTGATAAAAAGGTTATTTTTCAATTTTTAAATAATAAGGGTATCAAAATATATAAAATTTTGGGAATATTAAATTAAATTTCCCCTAAATAAAATTGGTTTAAAAAATTTAAAGTTTGAATGAAATACCTCTAAAGTGATTTTCCCATTTTAGTCACATGGGTTATTAAAAAGCAATTTCTTAATTATTTTGCTTCCATCATTCTATCTCCTAATAATACACTCCGGATGAAACAGACCTAAGCACAACCATTGTAAAGCGGCCCCAACGTCCCACTATGATTCATATCTGACAAAAAACAAATAATAATAATTGAGTTCTCCACTAGTTCTAAGAGAAAAGTCATAAACAATAAAGTGGTGGTAAAAAATAGATATCTAATAGCTTAATAAGAAAATTTTGTGAAACTCTTGCAAAAAAAGGAAGAAAAGAAAGCTTTATATAATGCACTAAAATATTATTCACATGAAATAGACACATAACTTGTTCATCAATCATTTTTTAAGATTCGTATTTGTTTAGCTTGAATATCTATATGAATATTTGAATCTTTTATGAAATTTAAGTTTTAAAGTAAAATTTGATAATCGAAGACGAAAATGAACTTAATGTATCAATTATATTTGGAAGAAAAATTTCACCTCCACATGTTGAAATAGTTGAGGGTGAAGTTACTCCATTCCGAAATTTTTTTATTCGATACTGAAAAAGTAAAAAAAAAGATTTATTTCTCATTTTGAATGTGTTAGTTTATCATTCACGGGAGAAGTACACTAATAGTGATGCTTAATATTATATTAATTATTTATTTTCTATTTATTTGGCATAATAAAAATATTATATTGTAAAATTATTTAGTTATTTTTAAAACTATATAATAAATGAGTAAAATATGTATAATTAAAGTAAAAAGTCTTATAAAAATATCAATTGGCTAAAAATATAATTTATTTTGAATATATATTTGAAGTAAAATATAGAGGTGATTATTGCAGCAAACCTCATCTCTATTTTAAAAACGTTATATATTTAGAATCAAAAATAGAAGAAATTATTAAAGATAAGCTTATATAATGAATGTTTAGACAACCATATACTTAGAATTAAAAATTGGTTATCCAATTAGGGAGACAGTGTTCACACTTGACTGTCATGCACTTATCCAAAAGTTTTAAGTTTCTATACGAAAAAAACATTTTTTTTTCTTGTATTGACTTTTTTTTGTAGAAAAACCTATAACTGAACTATTTCTTTCTAAAAATTCAAAATGTTTCATCGCAAATTTAAAGTAATTTAAATTTGCTGACCGCTTCTATTTTCAAGAGTTACAACTTACTAGTACATCCACATCAAGAAGACGAAATTATATATAACCATAAATCAAAATACTGATTAACTGTTAAATATTTTTTTTTTGTAACGTCATTAACAGTCCAAGATTTTTAGCTCGTCTCCGCTCTCTTTCTTTCCTGGTTGTGTTTTTTTTTTAATATGGTTAATTAACTGTTCTTTTATATGTACGTTTGTAAAATTTGTACTTTTAGTGAAGGCCCTTTAAATAAAAAAATTAAAGATTTGAGTAAGAAAATGATATTCTAGAACTTCAACGAAAAAAACAAAAATGCATGTCCATATTAAGTATTACATATCCTATTATTATATAGAAAAAATATGTAGGTGACAAAAGGTCATTAAATAGTACCCATTAAATTTTATTAAATGAAACTCTATGAATATTTAGTTGGCAGCAGCTAAATTTAAACGTAGCCCAAAACAGGTAGCTGTTGTGCCATAATAACGTGCTCTGTTGATTGTATAAAAAAATATCTAAATCAATTGAGACTCAGAATATTTAATAATTTAAATTAATATAAGTTTGTAATCTATTAGTTTGTGATAATACCATCCAAAATTATTGTTTGGATTCGAGTCTAAATATATTATTAAATTGTTGATAAAAAAATATATATATATAGAGATCAAAACTTGTAATCTAACGGTGCTAATGTCATCCAGTATCACCGACTTGATTCGAATCTAGCTTAATGTATATTATTAAAGTATTGACAAAAAAATAATATATAAAGATAGTCAAACAATAAGACTAACAAAAAAAATATAGTGTTAGATTTGTTGCTGTTTTGCCAATTTTATATTATGAATGAAAGAAGTTTTTTTTACTTTGCTAAAGAGAATCTAAATTTTAAAGTTTTTATTAGTTTAATTTATTAATATATTTTTTACTGTTTTTATATAATAAATTATTTGTTTTTTAATTGTTTTTTAAAAAAATATATAACTAATTTTTCATTGTATAGTCTGGAATCAAAACTTTTGAAATAATTTTGTGATATTTTATTTTTAATAAAACATTATTTGTGTGCATTTCATATAGCTTTTTTATTTTAAAATTTTCCGTTAGACTTTTCGCTTTTTTGCCAATTTTATATGAATCAAAGGAACAAAATAAGATATAGTGTACATTTTATCCTTTTTATATCGTAAGGTAATACTATATTTTCAATAGTTCTTCGGAGAATATATAATATCGGAGGGGGGGACGTATTGAATATTGTGATATTTGGTGGTTGACCTCTATATCTTTATCTATTCATTCGTTCAAACATTCCTGCAGATTTAAATTATTATATTAACACGAACTAAAAAGAAGACAACACCATGCATATTATTAAATTTGTTGACATAAGCAACATTTTATTAATACGATGACAACTTCAACAGCTGACAAGTCTTTGCTAACATCGAAAGAAACCATAGATTAAAAAAAACGGTAAAACATGATCCGTAGAAGACACAATCTGATATTAATCCTCAAGAACAAGACTCTTGCAATAAAAGAAATTTTTTTCTTGGGAGGATTTCAAGATTTGGATTCTTGATCTTAGAGTTCTTCCCTCACAATCTTGGAAGTTGGGAAACCAGGCTTGAGGAAATCAGCATACCATTTGCCCGAAACTTTCTGGTGACGAGTCAAATTGTTTAGGAAGTCGATGTAGTAGAGCCCAAACCTAGCATTGTATCCATCTTGCCACTCAAAGTTGTCCATCAACGACCACACGTAGTATCCCGTAACGTTCACTTTGTCGTCGCTACATAAAAAAACATCTCATATTCATCAGATATTTATAATCTATTAAATATAATGTTTCGATTATCTTTCGGTTTAATTTGAATTTTTTTTACTTACCAAATGGCTTCGTGCAAACTCAATAGATGCCTCTGGAGATAATATTTCCTGTTGTGATCATTTGTCCCAGTTTTGACGTCATTGTGAAGGTCTCCAAGGTCCTCTCCATATCCTTCAAAAACAAAAAAAATTCAAAATTCTGTTTTAAGGTAAGAAAATATATTATGAATTTTGAACATTTTCTCTAACCATTCTCGGTGATCATAATTTCAGGGTCTCCATAATTGTCCTTGATATACTTCAAAAGCTTTCTCATTCCTCTTGAATACACTGCCAATTTACCACCAGCGGGCTGATAATGAAAAAAAACAAATCAATCAATGCATTAAACTAAGATTATGTTATATATTAGGAATCTATATTAGTATTATAAAAGTATTAATTACCTGGCTACCAATTTTGTATTCATCGACAGTCTTGCCTGTGTGAATGAACCAAATCGCATCAATATTCATTAGTTAAGACTTAAGAACAAGTAAGATAATTTGATAAAATTCGAAATAAATACTTACTTTCCCATTGAACAAGAGAATCTGTCGTCCAACTCGGGTTCTTGGTGTCTGCAGTATCCATATTAGCTCCAAACATTGAGGTATAATAGTTCATTCCAACAAAATCTGCAGAATTTTTTTAGCTTTCTCTTTTCAGCTTCTGAGAATTTTGGCAATCTATGACCAATGCGATCCTTCATAGACTGTGGATAATCTCCATAAGTTGTTGGATGCAAATGCCTGATTCAAACAAGAAGTATATGACATAAGTTTCTATTAGAAGTTCCTTAAACTAGTGTGAATTTATATTTAAGGTGTTAAATTATTTTACCATCCAAGAATGAAATCAAGCACACGTTCAATGGGAGCTCCAACACTCTCAAGGTCGGCTGGTTCGAACCAAGCCGGACTATGTGCAATTCCAATTTTACCCCCAGCACACTATTATATAGTTTGACAACAACAAAACTTTAGATTATAAAATATGTAAAAAAAAACAATAGATAAGAAGCTGATGTAAACCTGTTTGCATTTTCTGAAGGCGTCAACGGCTTCAGCATGAGACAAGAGTAAGTTGTGACTGACTTGATAAGCTTCGAATCCTGACCGTCCATCTTCACATTCTTTTCCATAACCTTCAATGTACGGTGAACAACGTCCCGGAGCTTTCTTCCCGACGTCGTAACCGGCACGACTAAACACCCATGGCTCGTTGAATGTGATCCAGTTTTTCACTTTGTGTCCGTATTCGTGGAAAGTAAAGTTTGCATACTCCGTAAAGTCCTTCCTATATATATATATATATATATATATATAAATAATAACAATAACTAAATTATTAGTAGTTTATTAC